>JAODKC010000009.1:15657787-15708850 GCA_026777985.1 Mormyrops attenuatus | reverse complement strand
GTCACCAAGGCTGCACAGAAATGAATTAAATACTGTAAATGCAAACAAGAGGCTGCAAACAGTGACACATACCGCCATCATTTGTTTTTTTTTTTCCCCTACGTTCACGTTCGACAGCAAAGAGACGTCAAAGATAAAGATCACATGGCCGCAGATACATCGCGCAGTACAAGCGAGGACCACTCGCGCTTTTCAAAATGGGTCCACCTCCGAAAAGACCCACGACCATGCTACATCTCGAGAAAACGGTAAGGGGGGGGGGAGGGAGAGAGAAAAAAGCAGGTGTGTTACAGGCCCTCTGACTGTCTGTTATTTCTCTCTGTAGTACAGCAGATATGCCTTCAGAGCTTCCGGTAAAGGCAACATCAGGATTTTGCTCCTCAGGAGGTTCTGCTGCGGTTCCTCCAGCTTCATGACCTCACAACTGTCCTTCTCTTCCTCCTCCTTGCTGTCCTCCTCAATCCGCTCGTCCTCCTCGCTCTCGGCCGGCTGTGGCATGAGCTGGTTGCCGACGAAGACGTAGGTGTTGATGCGGCGGCGGCGACAGCGCCGGCGCTTGCGCTTCTGTGGCGCCCTCTGTGGCGTGCTGCGGGACTGCATCTCGTCATTGGTCAGGTTGCGGAGTGCGCGGCGGATGTAGATGCGGGAGAGGTCCTGGAGGCTCCTCACACTGATGGGAGCTAAGGAAGAAGAAAATAGTTCCACCGCCCCCTTCAGTCACAACCAAGCCAATCTAATCCGGTCACCCTAGGACACCTTGAACAGGACGCCTTCAGTCATGGAAGAGGTATACACAGGAGGTAAGAGATACCATTGTGGAGGAGGAAAACCAGCACCCCCTGGTGGCCCCCTAGATTAGTGTTCCCCACCACAGCTGCTGCCCACACGCAAAAAATTTCTCATACATCTGTTTAAGCAGTTAAGATAGACATTTTGCATAAATAATCACACCAAGGAGTGGTGTGGCTCAGCGGGATAGGTCGCCGTGCCTGTGATTGGAAAGATGGCATCTTAAGTTCCAGGGTTGGCAGAATGTCACCACCACTGGGCCCCTGAGCAAGGCCCGTGTCCCCCAACTGCTGCAGAGACTGTCTGACCCCGTTCTCATTCAAAAACGTACGTCTCTTTGGATAAAAGTGTCTGCTAATTAAAATGGGGTAAAGAACTGCAATGTAATCAACGAGATCATGAAAAAGCACAGAATGAGCCCAGGCTGAATCTGAAGCTCTACTTCAAAGTGCCATTTCTGGCTCTGAGAACTTTCACGCTGACCCGAGTGACCGGGGTTCTATTAGCAGGACCTAATCAGACCCCAAACACAGTGCCCTCCCCCTGAGATGCTGATTGGACCTCCGGAACCGAATCCGTACAGCTCTGTAGGAACCCAGCTATGTCTGCAGGGTACTCAGAAGAGACTTACGCAGCTTGACGGCGTCGGGTTTGCTCCCATCGCTGCGGTTCTGCTGCACCAGGGGTGCGAAAGACACCGCCAGGATGTTCTTACTCTCCCAAGTGCTCTGGCCAGTCCTGGTGATCTGGGTAAGCTGCAGGTGCATGGATCCATAAGCAAAAAAAGGCTACATTCGGAACCCAGTCAGTCACCCCACACAGCTCATGTAGAATGGGTTTAAAATTAAATTAATATCATAGAGGTCCTTTTCCACCTCTTGTTTTCCTTAACTGTACATTCCCAGAACTAGGAGGCATCTAAGGCATTATGTCCATGTGCTCTGAACTTGGTCATTAGTGCATTTGCACGAGGCGTCACAAACATGCCGTGGAGGGCCTCACCCAAGCCAGCCGCAATAATAAGCTTCGTGGCTGACAATACCTTGCAAAAATGTGACCCTGCAACCATCACGTCGGCCCCTAACCGCTAACAGCTTCTGCTAGCTGACGTCCTGCCAGAACCGCGCCCTGGTGCTCCTTTTCCTTACTAATAAATTCATTGTTTTTCAGTGCTTAGACATGGCAGGCCTGTAAATTTTCACATGAAACTAGCAAAACAGCACAGGTAAGATGCTTACTTTATAGACTGAGTAGCAATATGTCTTCTAAGCACCGATTAACTCACCATTTTCTACATGTATACTATATACTCCTGAGGTCCAGGAAAAATCAAGTTTAAATATTGGTTAAAATTTTGATTTTACAGAAAGAGGACATAGGGAAGGTCACACCCCCACACATATATGATCTTATGTCCTCCTTACTATGTCCTCCTTACGGAACAACAGGACTTAGAGTAACATATCCAGTATGAGAAACATGAGGAAAAATGAATTGCTCGACTTCAGCAGGATATATAACTAATTGTGTTGGTATAAATCCTTGTTTCTGTCCAAGTGTCTAAATATGACTGAATTTCATGGTGCATTTTTAGAGCTGAACATTTTTTCAAATCGAGTCCGTCGACGTGATGAAAGCAGCCAACTGACCTGATCCTCAATGGGCATGACAAGGATGCCCCCCACCTTCAGCAGGATCTTCATGTAGTTCTCATGGTCCTTTTGAACCCCAGCTCCGCAGTAAATGCGATCGTACTGGTGGCTATCTGACGAGATCTCTAAGCAGTTCCCCACCACAAACTTGGGTTCACAAAACTCAAACCTGGTGGTAAATAAATAAATAAATAAAAATAACATGAATTAATTACAGTGCCCTCTGCTGCCTGGGAGATGCTCCTGCAATTGCAAGATAGGAAGATGGATGAATTAATTGCATCATTAAGACAGAATTATAAACAAACACTAATCATACAGATGCATCATCAAGGACCAAACGGCAGAGCCAGAATTCATGTCTGACTCACTTATCAAAACTGTCGCTGTTCTTAATGAAGTCGTCCAGCTTCTCTCTGGCATATTCCACCACGTCTGTGTGGAGTTCCACCCCGTGGTTCACCCCAAACGGACCTACATTCCATCAGACGCAAGACGATGGTTTAGGGGCAAAGGATGCACCATGAAACATGCGGTTCGTTCACCTGGCGTCATGCGGCAAAGAGGACCACACTCCAGGGCGACCAGAAATGCAGCACACACACTCGCTAACACACCTAGCGCTCCCTGCTCCGTCGTGTACGCTCATGCGCGTAAATGCGTACAGCTCCACCCCGAGTTGCCACCTCCTTCTGACCACGGAGTCATTTCACAGACACTGTCCTCTGCAAACTCGGTGAACTTCTCTGGCCGCGTGTGACTACCAGGTCATGGAAGTACCAACCACCCCCCCCAGCCGCTAAAATCAACCTCATGATCCACACCAGGGCAGAGAAAATGCCATTTCCCATGAGAAAGGCCCAGAGAATGCATGACTGCAGATGGTCTCGTATCCAAAGAGTACACCATACCACTCTGACAGCAGGATATTACACAGGCCAACTGCAGTAAGTGTATCCAACCTAGTTAACCCAGCCTATCCAACCTTTTTTATAGTGAGAACTACTTTGACGAAGAAAATAATGTGGGAGGCAATACATCTGGGGGGGTTAACTATATTATTATCTGATTTCTAATAAGTACTATGATGGTTACACCTACACTCCCTGTGGAATGCTAGTCTCTCGCAGTTGACATGTTGAGCCACTTGAGGTATGATGCATTACACGGTGATACACTCACGAAATATACATTCCCTTAATAAAATAAAGGAACATCTAAGCTTGAGTGAAGAGCTTATGGACATTACTGCGGCTAAGGGCACCCAAACCTCTGAGCTCCACCCTGACCTTACCTATAATCAGGCCCACCATGGTGCTCAAGTAGCCAGTCCCGCTTCCCAAGTTGAGGAACGAGAGGCCCTGGTGGAGCTTCAGTGCCTCCATCACCTCGGAGTAGATGCACGGCGCCGAAAGGTGGATGTTGCCATGCTTCCAGGCCAGGTCCTTATAGGCATTGTCCCTGTAACCCTCCAGGTAATAGTCCCCGCGGTCGATGGCCCGGAAAGCCTGCTCCACCCTCTCTGTGCGGATGTACTGGGCCTCCTTCAGATTGTCAATCAGGTCGTCGTTGTCCTCCCCAGCGCTCACGGCGCCCCCCATGGCTGCTGGAGATCTTTGGTGCACGCGCTCTCAGGCCGCCCCTCTCGCCGCCCCCACCTCACCACATGGACACCGGGTGGCGCTCCTCGGGCTCTCGACGTCAGATCACTGGCACCACGGTCATCAAGGGGAACTGGGGGGGGGGGACGGACAGTGTGCAGAGTGAGATGGGGAATCTAGTACTCTAGCAGATGGTCTAGAAGCTATAGTCAGAGGGCTGACCCAGATCGTGCAGCCTGTCCGTTGCGTTCCCGGGGTCTACGAGGGTCTGTGACTCCGGTGACCTGGGAGGGCGGATGGGGAAACACCCACACGAGCTGGTACATGGCCCAGATCACAGGCTGTGAGCGGAGGTCTGCCCCTCCCAGAGGGAGCAGCAGCTCCCACAGCAAACTAACCCGTCGGCAAAGCAGCTAGATGAAAACACAGCATGCCCCCCCCATTATATATCAGAGCCTTCCTTTAATTTAGTAATTTTTAATCAACACAAAAGGTACATGAATTGTTCAGAACTTGAACCCCATCAAATTCAGATGCTTGGTTACCTCCATGATGAAAACAAATAACATATTACATTACAGACATTTCTTTTAGCCGTGCTGAGGGTCCCCAGGCTCATTGTGTCTCTATATTCATCACACATTTGACCAACCAGTTATGGACACAATGCTAAGCACTACTAGACAATAACAGAGGCTCTTCAGTGCAAGAGTCCTTAAACATCTACATTTCCCAGAACCACTTACAACTTCAGCGATATGGACTCTATATCAGCTTATGAAGTCATACAGACCAGACTAAACCTGCAACCTTGCCATTTCCACAGTAAACAAAGTTCTCTAATTGTCCTGCAGACAACGTCCTGGTTTCCTGTGTTCTTCTGATGGGGAATTTCCATGAGTCGAGCTTCATGAACACAAGCAGTATACTTGACACAAATTCAGATTCAGAGACAGAAAACATCTTTTGGTTTTGCTTATACAAGTTCCTCCGCAGGTGGTTACTGAGCACGGCTCTTAAAAACAGACTCCTGCTCAGGTGCCATCCCCCGCACCGAAGCATGCCCACCAGAGAATGTGCAGAACGTGACAAAAAAAAAAAAAAAAAACAAATAAATGCCCTGGCGTGAGAATAAAGAAGAGTGGACTGCCTTTATCACTCTTGACAGTCATCTTTCACAGATTTAAATGCACCCAAAATTAGAAAAGCTAAAAAGGTCGGCTGAACCGTTTCCCCTCCCTCTCCCTAACATGCCATCAAGAAAATAACAAAGACATATGGGTGCTTTTTTGCCACCACATGTATCCAAAACCCAAAAAATTTCCTTCACCCAGCTGTGAATATTATACCAATTTCTGAGACATCGCTCTTGAAATCAATTCACTTCTGACACGGCATTCACAGGAACACAGGGCCCAAAGAGTGACGGACAGAGCATGGAGTGAGCTTGAGAAATAAACACGGGGACTCCACACCTCAGTGTCGTCAAGCGGGGGGGGGGTGACAAGCAGAAAACCGCGACCAGAAGAGAAGATCGTAATCAGCATAAGCTCTCAAACCAAGCTTCTCCACGTGTAAAATAAAACACCTTCACCATTCATGAATTAACATATTATACGAGCTGCGGCTAACATGACTGGGCTTGAAGCAGTCATTCCCAGATTTTTAATTTTTTTTTAAGGGACGGGCCAGAAAAATGGTAGACGTGGATAAGCCACGAAAGGTCAGCGACATATTTTAGTGCATCTACAAATTGCACTCTTTGGGGAAGGATCTCAGACCCATGTGGTGTCCAGGCAGACATGGGAGCAGGCTTAAAAAAATAAATGTAAAAAAATCAAACCTATGAAGAACAATTTTTGGATTTAATACATATTTCAAGGTACAAGAGCTTAAAGGGAAGCTGTTACTGGATACAGTGAAGCTGCCAAGGTTTTTGGTGTCCTAACTCACCTTCCCATTTAATCAAGACTGGTACAGATAACTCCACACGACGGTCACCTAGGGTGAGTGCCAGAGCAGCCAGGGGGCAGCATTTTGCAGCAGCAAGCAAAACGCCAAGCTCAGGGGCATTTATGAGCATCGAGCAAGATGACGGGCGACGACCCAGAAACACGGTGACCACGATCCAAGTATGACACGGAAAGGGCTTCTCATGGAAACCTCAACGAGAAGCAAGTAGGAGAAAAAGAAATTTTAAAAAAGACTCCATTTCAGGCCATTACCCTGTCTTCCATCTTTACATGTTGGAGATGGATTCAAAGAATTAAAGTATTCAAGATTCGGAGACAGGTACTGTATGGACCTTAAAAGTGGTCAAAGAGTTTTATTGGAAGCTACAAATAGACTCATTACAGAGTAAGACAGAAGTCGTCCAATGTACTTAGGGATTCTGTTCCTACAAACTCCATCTTGCTCTCCATGATAGTTTTTGGGGTCAGAGCCCAAGGTCAGCCAGTGTCCAGCTCCCCAGTAGCAGTTGGGTTTAAGGGCCTTGCTCATGTACTATGATTACTGTGCTGCCATGGGGCTCAACCCCACAACCTTCCAAGACCCTGGCTCAGATCCTTAACCTGCTAAGCCAGACACTGCCACCATAGCATGGCCCCGGCGAGGGCAGGAAGAGGATGAGACAGAAGCCGCATTAAAAAGGTAAATCACCTTATATCTGAACAGCTCACACGTTCCATTCTTTTTTTCCATTCCACGAGCCGTTAATTTCAAACCGGTGGAGGAAGGAGCATTACGTCTGCACCAGGTCTTTGTCCCACTTTTCAGTTTGCACTCCTGCACTGCAGAGTCCTCCCGAGTTTTCTGCAGTAAAAATATTGCGGCCCAAAATGGGTCAGGTGCTGTTATTTTAAAGGAACGTGCGGGTGGTCGTGTGCGACGCGTCGCAAACCACTTAAAGCAATTTCACAGTCGCTTGGAAGAAGAACAAAAATCTCCTTGGTTTATTGAACTAAGAAGAAATAAACAAATAACAGCAGGTTAGGATGTGGAACCTGAAGGTTGCAAGTTCAAATCCCACTGCCAGTAGAGTGATTTCACCGCTGAACGAGGCCTTTAACCCCCAGTTGCTCCGGGGACTGTCTGACTCACAAATGCACATCGCTTTGGATAGAATCAGCTGCTAAACGAACGGACATAAATGTAAATGGTGCAATAAAACGAAAACTGGGGGAGTCCCTATCTTTCGCCCTGAGCCACATTTCTGGCTCTGTGTCCGTGACTGACCTTGCCTCTGCTCGCACTCACACTGAGATGTCTGTGTGCTGCAGCTGAGCCTCTGTCAGAAGACCTCACCATTCTGACACTGGCAGACCAGCCCACACAATTAAACCCCATTGTCCTGCTTCCTGGGAACAAGAAACCCGTTCACCACGTCTTCTTGCACCCGCACCCTGACAGCAAAATACACGAGGAAGGGCTTTCCAGCTCCTCGAAGACGAGGCCGTCTTCATTCGTTTTTAAAATTTACGAACAGTGCTGCAAACTTAACGTTTACAATATCAGCTTTACGAAGAGAGGCAGCAGAATGTAAACATGCTGAGGAGAGGTACACGTCTTTATCATTATCCCGAATCTTCCTCCTTTTATCGCCCCCCTCTGGCTGGTCAGATATTGGCATCAGATGCGACTCGGCCCTGAGGTTTACAAAGACACAGGACTCCGCCCCTGCAGGAAAAGGCAGACTTTCCTATTTCAAATGATTGATTTCACAAACATACAAGCCATGAGGGGAAAAAAAGATGCAGTATCTGAGCTGTGCCCTGCCTGTCCATCTCAGTCGCTTCCACGACTTCAAAGCCAAATTTCAAAGGCTTTCAGGCGCCGGGTAATGGACAGGCCAGTGTAAACACCAACAGCAAGGCCGGGACGCAACCCTGCTTCCCGTCACCCTCCACGCTGACCCGGAGCAGCTCAGCTCTCAGGCTGCACACACTAGTCAAACATTTGACACTTGCGGGACTCACAGATTTCACAGACTGAGATTTCTAAGATTTTCCCAAAGATTCCCCAAGCAAGAACGGGAATCCAGCATCATTAATAAATAACATTCTATTGAAAGTTTATGTTTCAAGAACCCATGCAAAGGAATATGCATGCAGCTTTTGTGCATATATTATTTCCAGCTTTCACATTAAATGCACAATCCAGTATGAAATCGATGTGAATGAACATCACTGCTGGTTACATTTCACACTAGTCTGATGCCTGTCCTTCACAGGCAAGGAAAAATTGTGTGGTGTATACGGTCTCAAAAAAAAAATGATAATCTCATTTTTTCAAGAGACGACAGATGTGGGAAGAATTTGAGAGCCAGTGTAATGAGAAATTGATAATCAACACACAGGAACCTCTCTGGAACGAGCAAAACTGGTACTCGGGTATCACTCACTCTATGCCTGGGCAAGAAGCACACACTGCGATCCCCGATCGCGCTGCACTGAACAGCTACCAGATGCCAATAAAAAACCAGGCCCCGGCAAGGCCTGGGCTCTTAGCTGAGTGACAGTATGGGGGAGCAGGCCTGTCACAACAAGACGAAACAATTCATAACAGAATCCGGCTGGCGTCACATTCTACCAGCTTTGTGTCGCCTTTTACGGCTTTTTTAAAGAATTGCTAACAACACAGCAACAATATTTTAGAAATGTTTATCAGCGCTGTATTTGAGGGAGATAAAAAAAAAAAAAACGATAATAATTACCAAGCCACCAATGCAGCACTTCTACTACAAATTAAGATATTAATCCATAAAGATGATGAGATATATATTTAGACAGAGGTTAAATAGAGATCCTGTTAAAAAATATGTTCACAGTCAAAGCATTCATCTTTATATATGCAATTCCTTTAGATTTTTTTCCCCTAAATATACATTTAAATTATTGTGTCTTCTATAGCAAACCGGATTACTATGAGTGACACCACTTGTAGTGGAAATGTGTAAGATGTTCAGGGACATTTACATCACAGCCATGTAAACCAAACACAATTTCACAAGTCAGTAGTCTTTCCTGTAATTACCCACATTGGTCAGGGTGGTTGGAAACAAAGCCTTGCACTTCAGATGCATATATCTAACTTAATCAGATATGTGTCTGCCATTTTGTGCATTAAAAAGGGTCTTCCTTCCCAGACTCGGCCCTGGATCCTTAGTTGCTGGGGTGAATGTGATGGGGGCTGGGTTGGTCACAGACAAGAGCTGGAAGTCACCTCTGAATTTCCAACGCCTCCATCTCAAAGTCAGTGTGGTTCTCAGGGCCCAGAATACCAAGGTCCCCGAGTTCAGTGCCTGTCCTCTGGTATCAGCGGTGACGCTTAGACAGGTCACTACACCAGTGGTACCGGCAACCTAAAGTCAAGCTTAAAGGTGACAGAGACGGGGCTCGTTTGTGGAAAACGAAAGCAGGAAGTCAGAATCATCACTGGTAAACAAGCTGGTCAACAGGAAGGTGCATATCAGCACCTCACGTTCTATTTGTACGTAATAAAATGCACTTCCGATAGCTTCAAAGCCCTCTTCAGGTTAATGATGTACCAGTGTCACGATGAAGTGCTTGTTTACACCTTGCCAGAGTCAATAGACAGTTTGTTTCTTTGACGTGGCCTCCAAAACAAAGACAGGAAAAAATTCACTAGCCCTGTGGAGTCAATGGTCCTGGAGAACGAGATGCGTAAGATCGCTTACGACAGACAATGGTATTCGCTAAAGTCATACCGTTCTACATAAACAAGGGATATTTTGCAGCTGTCCAAACATGTATTCAAATATTACATAACATTATCAATAATGGTATTCTTAAGAAAAACATTTACTGCGATCAGAAAAAACAGCTTTAATATATTTATTATGCAACATTCTGCTGGAGTTTTATTTCAAAATAGAACAATACACAATGTCAAACGTTACACACAAACTATATATTAGTTTTTACAAGTGACTGTGTGCATGACACTATTACAAGAGTATGCGTTGCCTAATTCTGAATAACTGAGCCCCGTTTCTCCCCTTTTCACTAAAGTCTCGCTGCAAGGACACTTTCTATGACAGCGTTATAAAACCCGGAAGCTCCACGTTTCTTCATTAACCTCAACAGTCATCTGTGCTTATGTCGTACGGAATATTTTCCGGTTTATTTTGCGGCTTGCGCAATAAACCCCTGCCTTTAGTCGCCGTTGGCGTTACATCAAGCTTTTATTCTTATTTGGCTTTTACACATTTCCTGGATCGACAGCTCCGGCTGCCTCTCGCAGCGCCCAGTCTATTGAAAAACACAAGCAAAATACCCAGCCACGACTTAGGGATCGTCAGAAATGTCCACACCACAAACGAAGGCTAGGTTTTGCCCTACAACAGTCTCCAGTTTTACGAATAGCTTTACGCGGAGCTATTTCCCCTTTTAATACAAAACGGTATATGGTCACGGTAAACGTTTACGCAATGCGAAAAGTTTATAGATATGGGAATTGTTTTCCACGGAGCCGTAACATTTAAATACGATCCCTTATTTTGTGTGGAAAAACTTTCCACTGACGCCATCTCGGCAGCAACAAAGAGTCTCCATCAAGTCCGTGTAGTACATCTGCAGTGCGTTTGTATTGCATGACAAAACTATATTATTATTATTTCTACTGTTCTTGCTGTTATTATTATCACTATTACCAGCTATTCAGCTATTTGTGCATGTTAACGCAAAGCATTCACCAGATGATTTACAGTTAACACACGTAATAGTTATTTTGAAATAACAAAAACAAAATACAAATTGCAAGACAAAATGACATCATACACACGCTGATGCGAAGTGCATGCAATCATAAGCCCTTCTGAAACGCCTCCATTTACCTATGCGTTACTTTCAAGCGGCAACATTTCGTTTAATCTGTGTTTCAGCCTTATGGAGGTTAGCCGTCGCAGGGCCTGTTCCTCCTCATATCATCAACTTTCTTAAAGTAAAAAAAAAAACAAAAAAAAAACAGAAGGGCTCCGGCGAAGCATGCAGGGACATGCATGCATCTAAGTAACCGTCTTTAACTTATACGGTCTTAAATTACTGCCGGGTGTCCACTTGGAGATTTTACGGTGGGTTGCTCAAACAATGAAAAAAAATATAGCTCGTCTACAGCTATAATAACCGAGCCCTCTGCTAAAAGCCCGACATTATTATTTTGAAAAACAGAAAAGTCAAATCATTTATCAGAGGCCACGATCCAACCCCTGTTACACAACAATAAAAACTTAAGTCCGACCAGGGGCCCATGATATATGACATACGTAGCCATATTAGATGGAAATTCGCCGTCGAGGGCCGCAGCCACATTTTGTGAAATAACCCGGTTTTCACGACGCGATCGGCGGCCGCGGCGGAGCGCAGAGCCCGAATGCGGGGTGGAAGCCGGGGCGCAAGGCAGCGCGGCCGTCCGCTACTTTGCAACAACAAACAACAAAATGTCGACATGCGAGGCTTTTAAAAGGCACCACTCACCTAGTCACGCCGCATATGTCACCGCAGCCCGAAAGGAGCGAGATCGCACCGAAACGGTGAATAATATCGGGGTCTTTCTATGATCGCTCTTTTTCTTTTTTGAGTATGCGGCCAGATACTGAGATATTTAAAAAGCGCAGGACATGCTGGCGTCTTTTCGGGTCGGCGCAGGAGAAACAGCTGAGGATGTAAACATATGTCACGTGGTGAGGCGCTGAGGGAGCCGCAGGACCGCAACCGGACCCGGTCACGCTTCTGCGACCGGCCGCTTGCAGACCCGTCATCTCTATACGTGCATTTACAATTATACTTCAAATGACGACGATTATTATTCTGCATGCATAATTTTGGGCTGTCGGTGCAAGTTTCCGCATTTGCGTGTCAGCGCTGCAAACCGCCGTTTGCAGTTTATTTTCCGCGCATGTTTTCTCGGTCAGGCCGGAAAAGACCATTAACGTTACCGTAACCTGAACATTATGTCGGGGGGGAAGGGGTTTAGCTAGAGGTAAACCTCACGCTGAAATAGATGCTCCCGTTTTTGTTTACGCAATAGTTCACAGTCTGTATGACATTTTAATTGTATTGCGGAGTTTCGTAGGCAGCATATATTTTCTTCCGATAACACAGTTTGATGTTAATAAAGAAAACTCCAGGAAGCTATTGCGTTTTACGTTTTACGTGGTTTGTGTCGCTCGTCGCACTGGTCAGCACGTAAATAAAGTTGCAGGTCCAAATAAACCGAGTGCATCTAGTTTACCCGTTAAACACCCGATAGGTGCAATATAATCCTTTTCCAAATGCTGCTGTTGATCTCCCTCAACAAAGTGTTAAAAAAGGGAGTGAAATGTACAGAAAAGCAATATTGTGAAGGGTTGATCGATCGTAGCTTATTACTGCAGCAGCTAATCCCGGCTGTAAAGGGGGGTGGGGGGGAGGGTGGAGATGAGCAGTATCTGAGGAGGGGGGGACGCACCATCCATTCACCATTTTCTGTAAGTCTTGCCTGGAGCCGGACACGGAAGCCCAGGTCATGGGTTCCTCTATTATCCCCCATCTTACAACCTGTTATCCAGTTTTCGGTCGTGAGATCCTCCTACGCCATTATGCTGTAATTATAATAATGGGCTCCACCAGGGGCGTGTGTAATTCGTTTACAGAGAACGACCAGCTCAGTATGAAAACACTCAACACTTAGACCTGCCACTTAAAGTGTGTGGATGACCAGCACCACCACTGTGTTTCACAGTTCTCATTGCAGTTAATTCACATTTATCTAATGTCTAGTCCAAAACTAAAGTTTAAGATCAGCGTTTTGGAATTTATCGCGAAGGACATGTCAAGTTACAGGCACATTTCTGCACGTATATCCCACCAGTGCTGACTGGCAGCTTTAAGACTAAACTGCTGAACCCTTGTTTATTACAAAGGGGGCTTTGTCGCACTGGCCGCTATATCCGTTAGCGCTGCTAGTGCTGGGCATAATCACACTGCCGTGATCGTCATCTTGCAGATGGCGGGGACGTGCACTCACTAACCTCCACGTGATTTCTAATGGTCCACCCCACGCATTCATAACACATCCTTAAATGCATTAATTAAAGGCGCCACAAATGACAACTGCAATTTTCCTAGCAACCAACCTCTAAGCCTTTAAAATTGATGAGCTTTAACGTTTCACCAAATCACATGTCATACATATTTCATTGTATTGTTTTATGCATGATTATTGATTTTCCCACCAATTACGTAAAATATCCTTCCAGGAATAGAAAAATGACTTCGGTCTGCCATCTAGTGGCTATGCTATGGCAGTGTAAAACTTACCTATATTTTTGTTTTCATTCAGACACGTAATTGGTGGAATATTTGTGCAGAGTAGTAGGAGAGAGGGTTAGGGTTGCAGTTAAAACGTTTGCGTAAGTTAGCTAGATTTCTAAAAGAAGCTTAAATGTTGGGCATCATTAAAAAGAAGGTGAATAGTTTTCAAAAATGTACTAGGCCTACTTTTTTAACTTAAGCGTAGCTCCGGGTCAGCACTGATGTGTTATTAAGAGGTAAGGTGTTTAGGAAACGAAACTTATGAGACGTCTTAGTCGGATTGCTGACTGAAAATTAGAAGCCATTCAGCCAAATGAACATCATCCTAATTAAAAGCCGGTTTGGCGTAACTCTGCAGGTAATTTTAAAGTTCGAAAAAAATGAGGACACTTGCCTTAAATTCCAGGTTCAGATATATTTGGTAAAAATGTAAGATATAAAAACGCCAACGATTTTATCAGGGAAACGTCGCCTGTTTTATTTAGGCCTATTTATTGTAGTAATTGCTTTTGGTTGATTATCTTGGGTTCATATCAGAGAGCCGAAAAATCATTTTTTTAGCAATACTGAAATCATTCATCTTAATGTTTATGAGTTCGTTTTTACAATTACATGTACAGCGCTGTCTGTTCTTATTTTAATAGAAAAAGTAAACAGCAATTGATAAATCCCATGGGACTGGTTTTAATCCGAACATTTGCACAACTATTACCACGAAACAAAGAAAGCTTTATGAATTGCAATCTTCTGTCTCGTGGAAAGGGCAGTCAATCGCATTTAATGTTAAACCAAAAGTATTATTATTATCATTCTTGAACAAATATTGAACACTTTGGGGCTGACAAGAGCGTATAAAACGGAATACATCCCACAGTACAAACAATTCCAGTGCATGTAAAAGACCATTGAAGACAATTGCGGCCGAATTACGGAAGAATGCCCTCCGGTTACGTATAACATCAAGTTATACATTTACACGCTCACACGTCAGACCATTTGAAAAGTTTTATTTCTACCATACACAAACTGTACAACACAGCGCATATCTGTTCTGAAATAGTAAAAGTTTCGGGAAACTTCCATATACAAACTACCTGAAATGAAAAAAAGCATAACTCATTTTAATTAAAAAGAAATAAACTAATTTACAATACAGTCTCATAGTACCAATATCGTTCGACACAAAATCCAGGTCACGTTACAAAACACATCAAGTACAAACAGGGAAAAAAAATAAATATTCTTCACAAAACTTCCTGAGCAAACAATACGTGGCATATAAATTAAATATTAACAATTACAAATAAATAAGCAGAATTATAAAGTTATACAGTTATCATGAATTTCAACAAAATTGTTGATAAAGTTTATTAAAATTACAATTTAATGAGTTGATTCTTTTTGTATAAAATAAAACATTTCTTTGCATTAAGCCATTGTTCATCCTGGTGGAAGGTTTTATAGACATATTTCATTAATTTAAATAGTGGAAAATGTATAGGCCTAGTCTACCTCATTGCGTAGCAGTTCTGCAAGGTTAACCAACACGTTCTTGGAAAAAAAAAAGAAATTTAAACATGTAATAAAACCATCATCAAAGGCTTTGTATTCAGATGTATGTTTAAATATTGTACAGTGGAAATAACAGTTCAATACATCAAAGTAAAATGTTATTTACTTTAAGGTGAATTACACATCGGATGAGTAATTCCAGTAAAAATTGAAAGGTCGTGTGTGGTTCTTAATACCTGTTTTTATGGGTCGGCGTACTACATAAGTTGGAAAAACGATTCCATTAAACTGAGTCATCTTTACAAACACAAACGGCGGCATTTTAATCCTGTTAAAAACAAGACGATCTTTTTAAAAAGTAAACGACATTCAAGGAGAACTGTGAAACTTATCAGTACGTTGAGTTGCATACATATTTTGGAGCGTTTCCTACACGAATAACGACATTATCTTGATTTGGCAAATGCGATCTTATCATCTGCGGAAACCCTGTAATTAAAAAGTGTCTAAACGGAATCGCAGTTCCGCGCTCGGCGGTGTTCTGCACTTGCCGGACGACCGCTAGTCGTTTGTCGGAGATCCACAGGAAAGATTAAAATACTAATAATTTATAAATACATTTAAAAAAAATTTAAACCTTGGCAAAACTTTCATCAGGAGCAGAGATTCTGATCGGGCATTCCGAGATGTGAAAAGCAGGATTTCCTTTATAATGTGTGAAAAACTGGAAATCAAAATAGCCGTTTTCAGCTTTCATACATACAGACTAATGTCAATATCCTCAGATGTGTCTTAAAGCCGTCGAATACAGTACAGAACTGCAAACACAGTTTAATTATGCCCACATGGTCGGTTCGAACCACAGCCGTAACTGTCACCGTGGCGGACCCGCGGAAACCATACCCCCCCTTACACTGCGCCTGTTTTATAACCAGGATGCCAGTTCAATCTGAGCATCACAGAGGAATCCATCCGCTTATAATTCATATCAATGTTATTCTACTTTCGAAAACTTTCCAAAGGTGGGAATATTAACAGATTTAAACTGCGTATGGATTAGATTCACCTGTGGCATTTTAAGCGAACCGGCCAGTATGGTACCCTACCAGACTGTGTGCTTATAAATCTAGAATGCAGTAGAAACTGTAGCGCTTTCAAGCTAGAAAAAAAAACTCACTACTTCTTTTCCTTTAAAAATAACTGTACTGTATAATAAATTAGACACCATTTCACATAATACTATTGTACCACAAAACAGTGAAAACTATGTTTCATGTACACATTTACAGTTAGGCACATATATGCACACACACGTGTGCACACAAAAGGCAGTTCATATCAATATAGTTCAAGACAAAAATAAAGACCTAGATTGTGATGTTACGGTCTGGTAGATTTAGGACCCAGCGCCTCAGCTCTGTGGCTCAATCAGACATTCGGGTAATCAAAAAAAGGAGAGGAATGCTGCTGTTAACTCGGTGTGAGACGAGTGGATTTCAAATATACAACTTATCCCGTTGCAAGTGTTTCTGTACCGTTCTTCAAAACGATGATTCCCAGGCAGTTATTTCACACGTCGACTTCACTTGAAGACTGGAGGATGCATCGCCACTAGGTGGCAGCAACGAACCATAATTTAGGCAGAAATGAAGTCTAACGTTTTTGTTTTTTTCTTAATAAAAGACGTAACGTAATATAAAAAAGCCCTATGAGAAATATCTTAGAATGGAAGGTGCTAAAATATTTACAGTGTGCGGAGAGTCAGGCTGCTGTCCAAAACATTAAGTTAGCAGCTGTATGGTTTTAAAAGTTCTTTTTTAAAATGATCAGTTGTAGGAGCTAATAAATAATAATAATAATAATAATAATAATAATAATAATAATAATAGGAAGAGGAACAAGAAGAACATTGGGTGGGAAAATAAATTAAGACAATAAATAATAACGTGTAATACATACAAATAAATACAGAAGTCGATTACAGCAAACAATACAGGAAAACTAAGTGCAAGGGGGTAAAAATTCACCACATAAATAAGTAATGCAAATTGCTTTTTAAGTCCTTAACATATCACGGCTGGTATGATTTTATTCAGTGCAATATGTTTGCTGTGAAACGGAAAATGCATCCCGAATAGTCTCTTGAACATGCAACCAGTGCTCCTTACTGGGATGAAGGGACTCTAAGGTGCGCCGTGGTGCTGGTGGGAGGGTGAGGGGGGCGGGGCTTACACATGGATGCCCTTGACTGCCTGCTTGATGCTCTCCAGAAGAGCTTTGCACTCTGGCGAATAGTCGTGCTCCGAGTTGTTGTACATGTCGGTCAGCGTGTTCACGTAGGCCTCGAAGTTCTGCTCACAGATGGGCCCCTGCAGAACATTCCAGTTCCTTTCATTAGTGCACTTATCGCAGACTCACAGGTAGCTAAATAAACCCAGGCTAATCTATGCCGCTCGGCGCGCTTTTGCCGCGCTTCCCTGACAAGCCATGGACGTGGTCCCAGGTGGAGACAAAACGACGAGGGCGCGTTGCACCGCTCACGACAGGCCTGCCGATTACTCCTCCCACAAATTTATCGCTGCGCTCTTCTCTGTCACAACACTCGGGCTTGGTGAAAATCAAGTCACAATGCAGCTTCCAGTTTCCTTTCAGTGCCTCACTCTGAGATTGGTCCTGACAAACGCACATTCCCACAGAGCTTTAAGTACATTTGAGCATGTTTCGCACAGACTGTGTAGGATGACATCCGTTTAAATGGCTGCAAACAGGTAGCCTTGGGGGCTCTTTTTAATATATTAGTCATACAGGCTGTACGCATGGATTGCGTAGACTGCAGCTTCTCTGGAATTCTTGAAAAATTGGTTTTGAATTAGATGGGAATTGGAGCCAAAAAGTGATATTAAGTTTCCTTTCTTCCTTCTCTCCATCCCCAGATACTCCTGCATTCATCCAAGGCAGACCATACAGAAATGCACCTTGGGTAAACGAACTGTGCTGCGCTTTTTCCGGGAGAATTTCCCTTGCTGCTTGTGATCACATGACCTTTTTTCAGATTTATAGTGGATGTGGAATGTATGCAGCGGGCAACCTGTCAGTGTTTCTCTGGTCTCCGTGACGACAGTCGCCTCACCTATCTCTGGTTTTCTTCTGTCAATCAACGAGATCGAGCTTGAAAAACGTTCAGTGTCGTCACATTTGCATAAAAAGCCCTCCCTGGCCTGTGAATCTCACTTTCCCATGAAACCCCGATGCTATAAAAAGGTAAAGGTGTGAGATTCTCCAATGTATAGAAACTCAGGACTGTGATCCTTGTGCCAGAATAAAAAAAACCTGAGAATGCTCGTATTATTAGCTAAAGAAATAAATAAGTGGGACCTAGTTTAAATTCCTATCACAGAGGACAGAAGGAAGTACATAAAAATGGTCTGATGAAGGTGGATTTCTTCTCGAATATAGAATTGCTAGCAGCTAACCTGACACCAGTTTTAGCCAATACCAAGGGAAGACTTGCTATGATTGGAGGTACACAACATGTCTCCTTGAAGGCAGCCTGCAGGGGGCGCTCATGCAGCTGCCCTCAGAAATCCGCTGGATGCACTGAAGCCTGCGACTGGATATGGTGAGATTCAGAGAGAAAACTCTGGGTACACACCATGGCTTGGGGAAGCTGCCGACCATTATGACCTTTACGCTCATAAACATCAAACTGAATCAGACTATGTGGCGTTACATCTCTAAGTCTTAGAGGAAAATGGAAGTTTCTAGAGTGCCGCATGGGGTAAAGTCTTTGCAGGAATTACTATTCCTGTACTAACCCTTGAAGATTATATTAATAAGTACAAGTTAGGCTGTAGGTTGCTGTGAGTCTCTGCTATGATAGGAGTGCCTAGCTCCGGTTTCCAGGGGGAAGGTTCTGACTGAACCTCAGGCTTTCTTTGTGGACCCCTGGGGCCCTCAAAGTCTGAAGCCTGTGCTGGGCTGTCAGCTAAGGTGGCAGACGCACATACCATTGGAGGCAGCTGGATGTCGGTCAGGCTGTTGATGAGAGCCTGACTGAGGCGTGCCAGCTCCTTCAGGAGGCTGTCGTTGTGCTGCTCGATCATCTTGTTCTCCTCCTCGATCGTCTTCAGATTACATTCCATGGAGGAGATCTGTGGGGTGGGGGATGGGTTAAAGCGTGGTTTGGCGGGTGGGGGTGGCTCACAGTGGATGGCGGTGGCCCACCTGGGTCTGCAGCTGCATCATGTCGGCTTCTATCTTCAGATTGGATTCATTCAGCTCCTTGATCTCGTTGTCCAGGTGTTGCATGTCTTCATTTCCCTCTATGCCTGCAAGAAACCGACGGGAAGCCCCAGCGATCGGCGCTGTCACACAGGCACTGATGCTTTCTGCTGTTTCAACAGTAAATATTTAACTAATATGGAAAGATAAACACATCCTTCAGGGATAAATCCATCCTGCAAGCAGCAAATGGAGTGTCTGAAGGTCACAGGCATTAAACTCAAGCTGCAACTGAGTGGTTTGGGTAAGAAACCCATGGGTACACACTCGTACAGGCAACACGACGGATGGAAGTCACCCGTTCCACAAACCCTTATGTAATTCAAATTTTACGCGAGTCGGATTTACCTCCACAGACCATTCAAGACACCTGATAGCAAAAAACGTATAAGCCAAAAACATACTGGCACATGCCATATAAATGAAAAGCAAACAAAAGCTTTAACTTACGTAAAAGTGTTTCTTGATAGTGCCGTTTTGCGTTAGCGCTTCCGTAAACTATATATCTCGGATGTTTTTTACGTAAACAGATAAGTCGGATTTACGCAAGTCGAGCACTGCCTGTATATATTATGTAATTTTATGTAATATACGAATGCTTTCAGACATCCAAATCTTTCAGAAAAATTCTATATTTTGCACTGTGGGACAGTAAGAGCTGAATAAGAAGGCCCTTCTCTGTTAGGGTTTCTAGGTCTGCTGGGATTCGTGTTGATGGGTGGGGGGGGGGACTCACCACTGCTTGCTTTCACTTTGATGGTCATCATCTCGTCCCCCGAGAGCTTCTTCTTGATGGTTTGGGCGTTCAGCGGGCACCCAGACAGACTGTCAGGACAGAACGAGGACCCCGGCACGGGGTGGTTACTCATTGAGACGTGGACGTTGTACCTCATGGCTGTGCATGGCTAAGGGCAGAATCGCATGTTTTTTTTTTTGGATGTGACAAAACATGGCGGGATGCATGGCTGTGACACCCCTCGGGCCCCCGAGAATAATACGACGGAGGTATACAGTACAAATATAAAGAATATATAAATAAAACAGAAATAGAGGAGGATGCATGGCAGCCTGAGTGTGAACTCAGCCTTACCTTCGGTGACTGACAAACACATTATTGGCGTGACCTAGACCATTACAGCCTGGCAGTGGGCAGTGGGGCACTTCCTGTTTGCAGACCTTCCAGGAGAAGGCAGATCCATTAATAGCGCTCTCCTTCTGTCTCTTGGCAGCAATGGGGCAGCTTCCGGCACTGCGATGGGATGTATATTTACCCAGTACGTGGCCTTGGCCATCGCAACCAATTACTGGACATCTAGCACAAAAAAAAAACAAAAAAACAGGAGGGTGCGTTCACTGCTATTGCATCTGTTCCTTTATGGAGAGGCCTCTGATGTTTTTTTTAATACAAAAATGAAGAATAAGTACTCAGTACAGACTTCTGGTTACACACATGTGTTGGAAGATAGATGCATGATCTTGGGTTGTATGATGACTGGCAAACTGTAGATTTTTATATATTTTTTTGTATTATCTTCTCGGGTTGTGTGCAGCAGGTTTGGGATCTGTCTCTATGTCCGAAAGGTGGTTGGTTCAGAACCGGTTGGCTGAGGATAATCATATCTCCGTCGGGTTTATCTCCCACCTGCTTCCGGGATTCAAGCAGGCCCCAAGCTTTCTTCTAAGAAATAAATGTAACGCAAGAGTACTGACACATAAAAAAAACAAACGGCAGGTAAAATAAAACCTGGGGTGAATCCTCATAATCCAGTACCTGTAATTTACCATCTACAAGATTAAGGCCTGGAGGGGCTCTGCACGTTGTATTAAAGGTGCACTTCGGTGTAATTCACTTTGGGCTGCTCTGGGGGGAGGACGTGGCGCACTGCAAACCGCAGTGTAATTATCGCCGAGCCGATCGCTGGACTTGGGCTGGGCTCGCGTGGGCGGAAGACAAAGACTGTCTGAATTAACCTGATTGCAGCTCCTTAGAAAGAGATCAAAATAAATGTATGACTGGAAATGTGATCAGAGCCACAAATATCCCTTCATATACTGGCCTGAAGGAATTTTCCAGCCATTAAACTGATTAATCCATGGAAATGCTGATTACAAATTTAAGTCTAACTAACTGAAAAAAAATGTATTGCCACTGTGTCCCAGTCACACAGACAGCAACACAAATATTTTTCTTGCTTATTTAAAATTTATTGTTTTAAATTGTTGCAGGTTGCATCTGGAGGGATGTTCTGCGTAAATTTTTGTATTTAATGACAGTAAATGAACAGGGGTAAGGATGTGGATAACCAGGTTATTCAAAGAGCGATGACTGTACAACCAAAGCTTTCCTGAGACATGCAGACCACGGACGGCCAGTTACTGGGTATTTTTTAAGCACCATCCACCACGGCAAGCAGCTCCACCGCCCCGCATACAGAACTGGGGTCGGGGCAGCCCTTACATCCAGGTGGGCCCCATGACAAGGCCCCCAGTGTATAAGGGCTGTCACGGGGCCCGGGATATGTGGTAATGCATTACAGTACAGATGTGCAACCACTGTTGTCCATCCAGTCATGTGCACGAGATCCTTTCCAGTCTAATTCCTAAAAGCTCTTGACTTTGCATTAGTAATTAAAACAGAAAAAGGCCATTCTAGATGTAAAAGTGAAGGAGGCCCACGGATGTGACTTTGAATTTATGCAACAATCAATTCCATTAATAATGGAGTAATATGATGTTGGACAGGGTGGTATTTAAAGTAACCAGTCCCCTATAGGAACACCCACACTGTATTAAGAGGGATGCAGTCTTTCATTCCCCCCCCACTCTCTCTCAAACTATACATGCTTTTGCAGCATGTCCGTTTCTAAATGAGAAAGTAATAATGAATCTTTCAAAGGTTGACTCCTCTTAACTGTTAATTTACTAATGTTTACAGGCAGTCATTAAAATTTCATTTTAATATCAGAATGGCTTTCAGCCTTAAAATCCTAATCTGCGGACTGTAATTTTAATTGAGATTCAGGGAAAAGTATAAAGGACTACAAACGTATTATCGCTGTTGACAACTGAAAGAAAGACATGACAATACGCACTGTGTGTGAAGGGAAGGGAAGCCTTACTTCATTTCCTGGTCCTCTTTGTCATCTTTGCTTGGTGTGAGCTTCATTCCTCCCTTCCGTGCACGGGGGCACCCCGACAAGCTGGGAAACCATCAAGAAACAAGCTGAACCAGGTGGACTCCTGAGTCTGACCTCGTCGAGGCATCACCTCAAATCCACCCCATAATGTTATCATTTTGGTACATCACTAAGTGTCCCAACCCATGCCAAGAAGATCACCGTGCCGGGTGTGAAGTCGAAAAGCAGAGACAAATGATCGTTAGTATTTCTGTCACATCAAGGTCAGCATCCCCGTCACTGATTCTTGATTATATTTCCATATCATTCCTACATGGTGGTGCAGAAATACAGGGTCTCCATGCCAATTTTAACTTTCTGGTCCTTTACCTCCTTGCTGTGCTATTGAAATATATGAATTCAGGGCATTGAACTTGGTAATTTTAACTTTATTAAAGATGAAAACTAAGAGTTACGTAGAGACAATATAGAAGACAAACACATCGAACTCAGCATTGCTAGTTGAATTTTCATTGAACACTAACACACAGTCAAACTTGTGCCCTCACCACTGCAGCTCACTGTTTTATTAGTGATGAAGAAACATGCTCAGCATTCAGCTTTCATTTCTGATCTACTTACAGTCTAGGACAGTGTTTCCCAATCCGGTCCTCGGGGACCCACAGTCAGTCCATGTTTGTACTCCCTCCGAGCTCCCTGCCAGACAGTCCACATTTTTGCTCCCTGCCGGGAGCTGGGAAGGAGCAAAAACATGGACTGTCTATGGTTCCCTGAGGACCGGACTGGGAATCACTGGTCTAGGAAAACATGGAAGATCTGCAGCCTGCACTGGAGCTGTCTCACCATTCTGGCTGGGCTCTGATTGTTTATGCCGAAATGCCTACCTTCTGTGGGAGGCGTAATTTCCTGTCACATGACCAGAGCCGTCACAACCAGGTGTTGGGCACCTGCACAAAGAGGACACGAACAGATGGGCCCCAGGGACTCTTCATCTCAGATGACCTTTTCCTTTAACCTTGACCGAATTTTTGAATAACTGCAGTATTATCACCTTCAGACTCATTTTCTGAAAAACAAGCGTTTTAATTTCGTACGAAAATAACCTCCAATTTCACATAGAAATATATATCAAATATACGCGAGAGTCAGTCGAGTTAGTGAACGTAAAGCCCGGTTTAACAAAATAAATACACAGCTGCTAAACCCCGCCTGAATGTGAATATTTTGTAGGATTCCTGATTGAATAAAATGGCAAAGGCATTCACCCCAGTGGGATCCTATGAAGTAAACTGTTATCGGGGCCTAAGCCATATTTACTGACTGTGACAGTAATCTGAGTTACATCATGCACCGACTGCAGTTGGAAACTCTGCTGCTCAGCCTTCCGTCTTGTTTAACTTCAATAACAACAAAACCACACTGTGAATCTCTACCGAGCTAATGTTAAAGAAAGCTGAAGGTGATACGTACTTGAGTTCCTGAGAATTGGCTGCCATCAGTGACTTGAGCGTCTTGTCAGCCAATGGGCAGCCAGAAACACTAAAAAGAAAAAAAAAAAAAGTTTCCTTTACAGAACTCCGATTACATCATTTTGATTTTCAGCTGTTAGAGCATCATGCATTATAATTTTAAAGATAGACACGGAAAGATGGAGCTGCGTTATTTATGTGGCGTGACCTCATGTCTGCTCATCCACAACTAAACCACAAGATGCTATAACTGAGAATGAAGCAGACAATCAATCGATTGATCAATCAATCAACCGATCAACTACAACCACTCCTCGCTTGGCGACTACCTCGGTTTCCCTTAACCCTCATCATTTCAAATATGACGGCAACGCAAAATTCATTTTCTGAACAATATTCGCATTTACGACCAAATTTTATACGCCTGACAACGACGCACAGGAAACGAAATCGAGAAGGGTAGGCTGAAGCAAAGCCATAAGCTTCAGCATGCTTCAGCTGTCGTGACTTTCACTCGGCATCCATTATGTTTAACGACCTGGTCGTATGAACGGAACTCTGTCGCTAAACGAGGAGTGACTGTAATCATTGATGAATCAAATCGATTACCACACAAAAATATAGCGGGACAAAACTGCTCCTTGAAGAATTATTCCTATAGCACCATAACGCAGACTAACTATAACGGAGTGGAGTACCTGCGGTGAGAGGCGTAATTTCCCGTAACGTGACCACTTCCATCACAGCCTGGAGTTGGGCAGCTAAAATACAGATGATCGTATTTAGGCTTCGAGCAGAAGGATTGAGAAGAAAGTTTGTGTAATTTTATTACACATCTTTCAACTTTGGCTGTTCTATATGTGATATCTTGACTATATCGAGTTAATTCCAATGCAGTGTTCAGTATAACAATAATAATAATAATAGACTGGAAATTTGCATACCATTCATCACTGTAAAGTTAGTAAAGCAGGAAATTTTAGTAGAAAAAATGAATTTCAGGAGACAGTGTCTAAAATTCTCAGTGCCAGAGAGGCCCTCTTTTAGTTCCTAAAAGGCCGCAGTTTGCATTTCAGGACTACAGCGGGATGATACCCAGATTACTGCACTGCATCTCAGTGTCTCTACGAAGCTTTACCAGTGCGAACACATGCATGGTCTAACTACGAGGTTAAGAGACTTGGAAGCTTGAGTGAAGATATACATACACATACACTCACTTTCAAAACAGATACAAGTCTCCTCCAAAAGAACCTGCAGATACATCGGTTACAGTGGTGGACAACGGATTCCATACTTTTCATTGGTACAGAGTGGATATCTGCCAACGGACTCTCGAATACAACGGCCTGCATTAAAGGCTTTGCGGGATTGTAATCCAGAGCCTGAATTTAACTAACATTATACGAATAAACATTCACAGATGGGTTAACACTGGCTGCCTTGTACAGAATAAGTCCCCTTGCTGTTTTTGCAGTTCTGCAGGGGAGGCCAGTGTCACATGACTTAAATCACAAGACTTAAATCACATGACTTATACCTCATCAGCTCCTTCTTATTATCTCTTGAGAGGATCTTGGACTTGGGGCTCAACAGGCTTATGTCCCCATGGTACTTTCTGTCCTCCAGGGCCATGCTGTCCAGGTCGTCCTTCTGAAATTTGGAAAATGTATTTTCTATTGTCAAGAACATACAAATATCGTCACTTCTAAAATAATCAGCTGGGAAACCAAATATAAAAAACAAACTAAAAAAAAAACAGCCTTAGGCCATACAGCCTGAAACATTAGCAGAAGACAGGACGGGTATCAATATACTTAAGTACGCTTACAGTAACCCATACATCCATTTAAAGTCGGATTTAATCTGGTCGGTATTTACAATTGCTGGTTATAATGCAAGACCATTGGTTTTAGGATTTTTTTTTAAAGATGGAAATCTGTGGAAGAGCACCAGATGCTGAAGTGAATTATAAAGGGTCCGCAGTGTTTGGTCAGATTAAAACACAGAAATTCAAATCACATAGAGTGGAAATGCACCTGTAAGATGGGAGCTACACTCAAAAGATCATTGTGCTGAATCTATTCCTGAAACAGACCTACTGTCACAAACAAAACAATATTTGCCCATTTCTACAGACCTGGAGTTTGTTTTTTTTTGTAATAATTATAAATAAATTAACTGTTTTTTCTATTCCTTTAGCTTTGTGTCAGGTTTGATCTTGCAAAAGGTCATTCTAATATTTATTCAGGTAAATAATATCAGCTACAACAGATGAATAGCAAAGACAAGGTGGACAAAATAACGAAAATCCCACATGAAAAAGAAGTTTAACTTTGAAGTAACTCAATCGCAGGCACAAATGCGGCTACAAAGGTGAGTCTGGTGAGGTTGAATGCCAATTAGCGGTATGTGTGAGGTACGAAATCGGACAGACACACAGCACTTTGATATAGGAGTTTTCAAAGCAACACAAGGCGGCTAACAGAGTTGCAAAGAGGCCAAAGAGTTGGCGTCGAATCACAGGTGTGTCCGACACAATGCTGCAGAATTATTTAACGTGTCAAGAGGACCAACCTGAGAGATTATGACAGCGTATGCCAAACACGGACAAACTCAACAGGGAAGAAGAAGAAGAGGTCGCAAGTCGAAGCTCACTGGCAGGGACACTCAACAGGATAGTCACTAAATGCTAAAAAAAAAAAATGCCTCAAACGTAGACCATCTGCGACCCAATCTCAACAACCGCTGCATGCTGCGAGCTTCACAAGGCTGGAATTCATGGCAGGGTCGCCACTGAGAAGCTGCTTATATCCAAGGCGAGTGCACAATGATGTACAATGAGCTGGAGGAGTAAATTTGTTTCTTGAGGAATGGTCCGATAATCCGCTACACACAATCCAGGACTTGTGTTCAGGAAGGTGCATTGCAGCTGAACTGAAGGTAATGAATGGCCCTATTCTTTATTTGGTGCTGGACATTAGTACCCTTCTACGCATTTCCATAATTTTTGTCCACTACCTACATATAATATCAATCTAATAATAAACACACTGATTTAAAACTGAGACAATTGATATACGGGTTCCTGTTGTTTACCTCCACGTTCTTAGCTTACCAGTCATTTTGGAATCTGTCGGAATGGCCTATGTCCTTTTGCAGGCCATCAATATTCTACAAATTTAACCTCAATTAATCATCCATAATGCAAACAGGAGCCTCATTTACGCAATGTGCAGTTTTCAGTTGAGAAAATTAGGATGCTCTTTTGTGCCTTCGGTACACAGCTACGTTCTGACTGTACAGCAGGACTGGCTATAGCTCAGGACGCGTTCAGTCTTCCCGTTACCCCCCGTGGCTGGTTACGTCACCATTAGCCACTAATGAATCTGCGTGGTGCCTTATCAACATTAAATTGTCATTGAACTGCCAGTCGTTTGATAGATTTCACAGCTGTACAAGTTTACCGCCTTCATGGCTTCCTCCAAACGGCACGCCGACCCTCCAAGAAGGCAGCGAGTCTTTTAATCTGACGTCAAAAAACGTGAAATGACTCGAACCCGGGGAGCCGCACTACAACAGGAAATGCAGTGGGTGTACTCAAACAAGGCAGGAGGTGTTGCGATTTGCATTGTTTAGTCTCAAATGAGGTAGCACTCGCGCAACACTAATCAGTAGCGCGTCAGGTGCCGACGTCACCAGTGTCACACCGCAGCCTCGTTGTTTGGTTCCTGTACACCACTTCGTTCCTGTTCCATTACTCAGTGGATGACTGGTCACCGAATTAAACAGCTGCTTCACGTGACAAACGTGCAGGGAAAAGCTAGGGGCAGCGGACTTTCCCTTCGATGGCCCCTCTTTACCTCGCGGTCTTGTGCGACGTGCACTTTGCTGTAGTTCAGTGGCGTGTCCCAGGTGTCCTGCTCGCACAGCGCCTGGAAGAAGGCGGGGGTCCCCCGGACGCTGGCGGACTTAGTGGGTGAGGACGCTGGGGTGGGCAGTGACTCCCCCGGAGGTGCTGTTGGTGGGGCTTTGGCACTGTCTCGATTCTTCTTCATGCTCAGGTCCAGCGTGCCGTTCTCGTCGACTTCTATGAGGCCATCCTGAGTCAAAAACACAAAAAGTCCAGGAATCTCACAAAGGTTTTTTTTGTTCATTCTCTCAAACTCTCACTTATTCTTAAAAACCCTGAGAATTATTCATTCATCCACCCATTTTCCATACCTGCTTGTCCTATGCAGGGTAATGGGGGTCCAGAGCTCCTGGAAGCTATAGGTACAAGATAGGGAATAACCCAGGATGGGGCAGCAACCCATCACAGGGAGCACTCACACACACACCATTCACACCGACAGGCAATCTGGCAGCTCCAGTTCACCTTAGCATGTTTTTGGACTGTGGGGGGAAACTGGGGAACCCAGAGGAATCACCATGACAACACAGGGAGAACATGCAAACTCCGCTAGGTTGGAGACTCGAACCCCGGTCCCAGATGTGTGAGGCAAAAGCACCACCATGCCCCCCCCCCGAATTATTAGACCAAAAATTTTAGGTTTCAAAAGGTGTTTTGAAAAAAATGTAAGTCCTACAAATAAGACACTAAATAAATAACTGAACTTCCTGTTGTGTGGAACAGATCTTTCACTCCATCGCATAGGGCCTTGAAGTTCTAAAAACGATCCCTCTTGCCGCTGAGCGGAAAACTCAGCCAGGCAAACAACTCGAAAAGCCTTTCAGATTCAGCTGAAGTTGGCGTGCGCGGACTTTGATTAGAAAGGACCAGACAATGAGGTTAGCCTGCACACAATGGCCCCTGCCCAGATTGCCGGCCAATTGTTTTCTGGTGACAGCTGTGTCATCTGTTTTCTAGGACGCGGCACCAAGATGGCAGCTGGGACTGCTGGTTTTAGGTCATTGCCGTCAAACCCAAATTAAAAGAGCTTAATGCGACGTAAGTTTTCATCACCGACAGATGCGCACTGAAGTAGGTGTTAAAAACGACGGGGGCGGCTGATGCTCAGTCCAGTTTTGATTCTGTCAGTCGTATAGACCTCAAACACACTCAGAATGTTCCCGACTTCCATTTATTTACAGGCAAAACAGGGACCGATCACGGCGTAAAACCTAAACCGGCATGAACATGCGACAATACTGAGCTTTCCTTTTACCTCCTTGTGTGACTGACTGGTTATTTCTGGGTAGAAACTGACCTCTGAACTCTTACGCTATACACAAGCTAATCCATCTGTACCTATTTACATATACACCTAATTACATCCACACCTATATCTCAGCACATTAATATCTATACCTATTTACCTTCCCCTCATCCCTGACACTACTTAATAATAGTGCTATGACAGAGAGCATCCACTAAGCGATATTAATGAATCCCGCAATGCCTGGGTTTGCACAATTCTCTCACATTAAACATATTGTTTCCTCACAAGCTCTCCAAAATTTTAATTCAATACAAAAATTTCACAGTAAGTCAGAGTGATAACTTTTTTTTTTTCTTCTTCTTCGCTGGGAGACAACCTGTTTTTCAAGCAGCAGTGGATTCAAAACGTTTCACGGACCAGCGACATTCATCTGTTAAGTTTTTCACCATTCGCTCTTAAAGATGTTATTCCTGTCGATAAAAAGACACGGTTATGTCACCCGTCGCATCGTCCAAGTTCTGCCTCCCTCTCTCCCTGACACCCTAGCTCCCAGAAGTGTACAACAAACATTTCATATTCATAAATGCTTCCTGATTCAGAGCGGAGCCGGGGACAAACATGCAAACGCTGTTTAATTCATGCGCGTGGTGTACCTGGTGCGGGGCCACGTCTGTGGCGCATTGTGGGGGTGGCCAACCTTGGCAGGCGTAGCGGCGAGAAGCGAGCTATAGGAGCGCTCAATTGTTACCCTCCTCAATAGCCATACGCTACGTTAACTGCTATGTAACATACATTATATATCCATGCCACTGTAGGTCAGGCTAGCTACTTCCAATTATAGCTATAAACATAATAAAAGTTTTAAAAGCTAATCGTTATATAAGTGAGATAGACCCAAAGGTGAATGCTATGTTACTTAGTGTAGTAGGGAACTATTAACATGCTAAAATGCAAAAACTTTAAAATGGTATGGCATTAGCTTTTATACACGCACACACACACAGGTTTGTAATTATATCTTTGTGAGGACTGCATTCATTTCTATGGAGAAAACTCTAATCCTTAGACCATAACCCATACCCAGCCCTAACCTTAACCATAAGTAACCAAACAAAATATGAGACTTTTGGCATTTTTACTTTTTTGATTGCATTTACACATCTTTCTTACATTGGTGTTTATTACACTGTGGGGGTCATTTGGTCCCCACAACGTAATCCTAATCACCACACACACACACACACACACACACACTCTTGCCCAATATGAACTGAAGTGCTTCATGAAGTTCACGCATCCAACCAAAGTGTATGATGACATGGAGCCTTTAAAAAGATCAAACACGTGTAAAGCCAATCCTTGCCACAGCAGCTAATACAGTGATTGTGAGGTTTTATAAATGTAGGCTAAGATTCCCACACTCAGCTACACCTTTCAGTTGTGAGATGGGTCCATTTGTGGCAGGAGCTCAGAGGCCTAAGAGAATAAATAGCTGCACAGTTCTTGGGTGTCAGAACTCAAACATCTGCATATATTTCAGAAGCATCGTTCATTTTCCCAACCACTGAATCATACATTAACTTAGCTTCAGAGAACAGCTACAGCGTTCATTGAATGGGAATGACATTACAAGAGTTTATAATCACTTATAAATGAGCATAAAACTTCTTTAAAAATGATAATTTCAACAAGCACACGTAGAAACACTGTACATGACATTTAAACATATTTTTAAACATGCATCTTTCACCCATATTTCAACCACTCATCCTATACAGTATATCTTGGGGTATTTTTAAACATTAAATACTTATTTTTTTCTGAGTTCATTTCCATCTTTTCAATAGCTATTTGTCCTCTGGGAAGAGCATTACCCAATAAAACATCCCATATAAGAAGATGAAACTGGGATCTGTCTAAAGAACATTCTCAGAAGTCTTTTGGTGACTTTGGGCAGGAGGTCATTTATTAGGAGGCATCCTTATATATTTTGTATTCTTCTTTACAAAGCAAGTAGTATTTTTTGTAATCAATTAAAAATTAAATGAAATAATTGCCGTTCGGATATTTCTTTCAGCCCCCAGTCCCGCAGGTGATCTCTCTAAGAATATCACCTCGCGATCTCTTGGGAAGTTTAAGAGTAAAAAAGGCAATACCACGAAAAAAAATATAAAAATACCAAGCTATACCAAGAAAAAAAGAAAACAAGAATCGGATTTAAGAAAAGAGAAGTAAAAGAAGAGGAAAACGTCTGTAGATCAGTATATAGTGGGGCGTGTCAAAGTAGCTGTTTAAAGGTACATATGTGGAGCGATAGGGGCCCCCCTCCCCTTACCGGCCAAGTCTGTGAAGGGCCCTGGCATGCAGCTCGCAGAGCAGTCTGTAGGAGGCGCATCCATGTTTATTCAGTGCTATTCTGGGGTGCCAGAAATGGAGTACGACGGATCGGCAATAGGACACTTGGGGGCAAAGCCCTTGTGGCTGTAGTACTCCACCACCTGTTTGGGCACCTCGGCGAGGACACACTTTGCCAGGGCAGCAGGAGAGGCCTAAAACAAGAACACCACCATCAGCTGGGTGGGGGGGGCGGGGGTTGTTGGTTCACATCCCAGAATCAAACAATACCAGCTACTGTAAACAGAACAGCTTCAATAAGTATAAAGCATTATATATAATCCATGTAAGGCCCTTTAAATTAAAGTGCCTGTTAAGGAAAAAAACATCATACTATAAGATGAAAAGCAACTGGCCAATCGGGACATGTGCCGAATCATATCAGATGCAAAATCATATCAGATGCAAAGCTACATTAAAAACCTCTGCCCAGCCCTGGTTATAATAGAAAAATGAGTCAGCACAACTCCACGCCCTGATTACTGAGGCCGCAGAAGGCCAGCCGGTGATAGCCACAACAGTCCGCAGCAGGAATTCAGCCAAAGCCTAGACAGTCCTCTCCATTTGCTCCAAGGAAATAATTAGGCGTGGTGGTTGAAGGACGGGCAGGATGAGACTGTCATGAGGCCCCTGGGCGGAGCCCTTGGAAACCAATTTCTTCCGTAAATATCCGGATGTGTACTTCAGTAAGGGCACCAATTTGGTTTTAAAGGTTTTTTTTTTGTTAAGCAAACATACGATAATGAGCATTTTCTATTTTGTATCTTTCGAAACTGAAAGACGAGAAATTGGCCTGGAGGAATATTTTTGTGCATTCTTACTTAAAAAAAATGATTGAACACTTCTGCTGTGCTCAGCACGAAAGTCTTATTCTGTGAGACTGAGAGGCTGCCTTAAAACGGCCTGAACCATCCACGTCATGGGTGACGTGAGGTTTCTGCCACCGTCACAGGCAATGAGGCTGCTGTGGTGCGGCACCATCTGAGGTCCACAGCAAATTCCTCTGGGATTATTCTGAGTCATGTAGCTGGAATTAATGGTGGCCAGCTAAAATGCACAGAGTTTAAAGGCACTTTCAAATAATTTAATAATCATAATGATAATTCTGTGGCTCTGCAAGGCATGTATAGTACAGACTTAAGGACCAGCACAAGGAAACACAGAATAAAGTATGAGAACATTCAGACTAACACAAAAAGAGAGATTTAAGTCATGAATATTTAGACATGCAAATTATTTCAGTCATAATGAAACTGTGGCTTATTATTAATGTAAAATAATTTGCAATGTTTTGTTTTCACATGTACAGTATAGCATATTATAGTATAGTATAGTAAGATCTGTTCCCCAAGCCCGTTTTTAAGTCAAATTTGCAGGTAAGTCGAAAAAATATCCCTCTGTCCATTTTCTCTAACCACTTGTCCTATTTAGGGCCGTGGGGGGACGGAAGCCTATAGGCACAAAGCATGGTACAACCCAGGGGAGCAAACCCATCACAGGGAACACACACACCTAACCTATGGGCAATTTGATAACTCCAATTAACCTCAGCATGCTTTTGGACTGTGAGGGGAAACTGGAGTTCCCAGAAAAAACCCATGATGACATGGGGAGAACATGCATACTCCACACATGGAGCCATGGCAGGGAGTCGAACCCTGGTCCTAGAGTTGTAAAGCAACAGTGCAAACCACTGTACCATCATAGCGCCCCCACTGAAATAACACCAATAAAGTATATAATAATAACTATTATTATACAGTAATAATAAATGTAACTACATATGGTTCAGAACTGTACTTCGAGCCAATGAACTGCTGAAGCTATGCTAAATTTTCATGAGCGTCACAAAGTGCGTTCATTAACACAAACCATTTTATTTACCCCAAATTTTTAATATAATAGGCTTTATGGCTTTATGGCAGCGTTCGTAATTAGTGAGTTGGACGTTCTTAACCCAGGGCCTGCTTGTGTAGTACAGCAGACATCCCACCTCTCCCAGGAGTTCCGGGAGTCTCTGCAAAGTGACAGCGGCTCTCTTACACCCGCGAATGTTGTGCAATGTCCCGGAAATCTGTCATCCCACGATTCAGCGGCAATAAAATTAGCCGGTAAAAAGTTTCACCGCTGCAGTCCCGCCCAAACTGGTCAGCAAATTTTACCACCACCCTCTAGCCCCGGTTGGCAAATTTTACTGGCACCACCCGCCCCCAGTCGACAATTCTCGTCGCCAGCACCGCCCGCCCGGTTGGCAAAATTTACTGCCAGCACCCCACAATAAAAATGCCAAATATACTACGTTACACAGCATTACTATTATACCACCTAGCCAGCATCCACCCCCCTAGTCCCAGCTGTCCCACATTCGCCTCCTTAAAATCAATATGCCTCAGATGGTATGGTGTGCTATGGTATGGTATAGTATGGTATGGTATGGTACCGTACGGTATGGTATGGTACCGTACGGTATGGTATGGTATGGTACCGTACGGTATGGTATGGTATGGTACCGTACCGAATGGTATGGTATGGTATGGTACAGTATGGTATGGTACAGTATGGTACGGTACCGTATGGTATTGTATGGTTTGGTACAGTACGGTATGGTACAGTATGGTACCTTATGGTATGGTATGGTACGGTATGGTGTGGTATGGTACGGTACAGTATGGTACCTTATGGTATGGTACGGTACGGTGTGGTGTGGTATGGTATGGTATGGTGTGGTATGGTATGGGATGGTATGGTACTGTAGGGTATGGTGTGGTACTGTATGGTATGGTATGGTACCGTATGGAATGGTGTGGTACTGTATGGTATGGTATGCTACTGTAGGGTATGGTGTAGTACTGTATGGTACGGTATGGTATGGTACGGTATGGTATGGTGTGGTACTGTATGGTATGGTACAGTACAGTATGGTACCGCAGGGTATGGTATGGTGTGGTATGGTATGGTATGGAAAAGACTATAGTAAAATGATATTTAATGTTATTACGGTGAGTGAGACAGACTGACCGTTTTGAAGTCCCTGAAGGGGACAAACTGCACGATGTCCCGCAGCACGGGTTCCCCCTTGGGCGACCTCAGGATTCCGTCATCACCGTCCAGGATCTGCATGTCCGTGAAGTCGGCGTTCCCCACCCCCACGATGATGATGGACAGGGGCTGGTAGGAGGCGCGCACGATGGCCTCGCGAGTGTCTGCCATGTCGGTCACCACGCCGTCTGTCAGGATCAGCAGGATGTGGTAGCGCTGGTTGGCAGAGGGAGTGGGGGGGCAGGAGGGGTGAGTCGTCGTTGTTTCAGAGCGTTCTTTTGCATTGAACTTTCCTTTCAGTGTTCAGAATGCTGTTAAGAAACCTTATTGGAACACATGGCAAGGGACCCTCCAGTGGCTGTACCTGAAACTATATATAATAAAAGGCAGCCCTTTTCCTCTCCATGAATCACATGACATGCAGTGTATATGTGAGTGAGAGGTGCCATAGCACTGGGTCAGCTGACATGCAGCATCTCTAGAGCTGAGGAAGGTTCCCAAGGGCCCACAGACATGTGACTATTCTGCCGAGGCCAGGGCTCAAACCTGCAACCTTCCAATCACAGACACAGAGGCTTAGCCCACTGGACCATCGATGTTGCTACTGATCAAGTACGCAGCCAGGCCAAAGAAGGAAAGAGTTCCTCCAATTTCCTTCAATTTCCTTCAGCCCCCTGATCAGCAAAATCTACGGGCATGGTGGGTGGGGGGGGGGCAAGTTCAGCTAAATCTAACCATAACCACTTTTCCGGAACAGGTGAGCCTGGAGTCTATCCCAGGAATCTCAGGGTATAAGACAGGGAATTCCTTGAATTGGATGCCAGAGCACACACTGACACACATGGATAGAAATTGAGAGAAATGACAGTTCACCTATCTGGTCTGTGAAACTGGGATACCCAAAGGAAGGGAGTCATGGTTCACACACACAACCTCGGCGATGTAAGGCTACAGTACTAAGCACTGATCCTCTGTGCTACGCTAGCGCACAGCACTACCAATGACACCACTCTTAATCTGTTCATTTCAGCTAGAAGTCTCCCTGTAGATAATCAGCTCACACATACCAATTAGGCTTCCACTATACTACATTTTGTACGCACAAGTTATGTGAAGAAGTCTTGCTCATTGATCACTTGAAACATTGTACTGTGACTTGATATGATAGGATGGAGGAGGTAACAGCGGATACATTATTAATGAAGGCGACCCCAAGGGCGCAGTGGTGGAGTGGGCAGTCAGCTAATTTCCCCCAAACCCCAGCTGTAATGAATTGCAGCCAAGAGTGGCTGTTGAACACAAGAACCAGCTGCACAAAGTTCACCTCTCAGATGAATTTTCAGCCCAGCTGAGCAGCCCTGCTTCCCGTTTAAAGGCTAAAGAGCTTACATTAACAGCCAGAAAACATTTGAAGAACACAACATTAGATACACCTCTAAATTTAGACTAAATAGGGATCTAAGACATTTTCTTTTGATATTTTGACTTCCCCAAGATATCAAAACAAAAGGAAATTAGAATGCTCCTGTTTTTCACCAGAGATCTTTGCAGGTGCGTAAGGCAGATGGGACTCACTGATGCATCTTTGGTAGTCTCTTCCTTTGCTGCCACCTTGGCTAGCCGACTGATGATGGGGGCCACGTTGGTGGGGCCGTAGAGCTGGATCTTGGGGAGGCAGGTCTGGTACGCCTCCACGACACCCTGGATCTCTGGCCAGTGAGAAACGAAAGTGACAATTAGCATCCCAGCAGAAGCCAATGCATGATAAAGTTCTCACAAGTAGTATCCAAGAGCCTTTTGGTACGACTGCTTTATGCCATGAATGAAAGTGGATAACATCCCTTGACTGCATCATTGTGACCACTGGAACTCTGGCAGGACTAGTTAATGGAAGTAGTGTACTAGTTAAGGGTAATGTACAGCAGAGCTGGAGCAAACAGTACCATACCCTCACACTCGTCGTCATCCGGGTTGAAGTTGATGGCAAAGTCATGAGAGACCTGGGTGCAGAAAGGAGAAGCAAGGTCAGGCTGGGGTGACCCATCCCAATGGCAAAACTGGCCATCTGGTATTTATTGGGTGAGTCTATGGGTATGCAAGCCAGCAGTATTTATCACGGGGGATCACAATGTGCAGAGTCAATTTTTAATCCCAGTACATCCCTGCTCCCCCCCCCCCCCATGTTTGCTGGGGGGAGGACACTAGCAAGCTGAATGACCAAGCATCTTTCCCATAATGCAATGCAATCCACACAGCCATAACTGAGGAAATCCATTCACAAACCGTACATAAGAAGATGCCCAAAGTCCTCCTTAGTTCTCCTGGGTGCTATGCACGGCACCCACAGTTGTACACCGAGCCATATTTACCCATTAAGCCAAATAACTGCAGTTCCTTTGAAACAGTTTACGCGTGCAGCCATATTTTAATATTTAATGATCAAGGGAGACAGGCTTGCTGTTATTTCCATGTTGAGTTTTGAGGAGCAAGCAGCTGCACTATATTTATGGATTATATACATACATCATTAGCACATCATAGCTTTGTGAAATTCAGCATTGTGAAATGTTAAGCAGCAGGATTGAGAACAAGATGCTCTGTAAGTTTGCATATGGACTGCAAATCCACCTAAGAACAAATGTAGATTTGCAAAAATCAATGGACAGTATGCCCTGGTACTGGGTTATTCTGACGTATGACTTGACCTAAAGGTGTTCCAGCTAGACAGTGAGCGAAGCTTTTGGGAAATAAGGGTCAGACGATTAGATGTCGACATGAAGGGCTGCAAAGTTAACGAAAATGCAGAAACACTGCACATTTTTTTCTTTTTGGAATAGTGGATTGCAGTCAGCGTTGGGCACAATGCCAAGATCACCCAGGACAGGATACCAGTCCACTGCAGGGCACACACACGCGCACACGCACACACACACACACACACACACACACACGCACACACACACGCGCACACACACGCACACACACACACACACGCGCGCACACACACGCACACACACACACGCACACACACACACACGCGCACACACACACAAACATACACACACACAAACACACACACACACACACACACACACGTGGACACACCCACAGTCCACGTATTCTTATGTTTATGGGGACTCTCCATTCATTTGTATGGGCATAACCGTAACTATGACAACCATTAACCCCTACCTTAACTGCTAGTTTTTTTATTGTATTCACAGATTTTTAAAAAATGTAGCTTATTTTTGTGTGGAACCGAAAAAATGCCCCCACAAGGTAAAAAAAAATACAGGTTTTTATCACAACGTGGGGAAATCTGGTCTCCACAATGTAATAATAATTACAAAAATGCACACACACACACGCACACACACATACAGACCTGTACATATATCTTTGTGGGGACCGTCCATTTATTTCTATGGGCAAAACCCTAATCATAACAATTGCAGCCTTAATGCCTACCCAGCCCTAACCTTAACCATAACCTTAACCCCCACCCAGCCCTAACCTTAACCATAAGTATCCAAACAAAATACAAGTCTTTTGGCATTTTTAGTTTTTGATTGCAGTCACGGATTTTTATAAAATTGAATTTCCTCATGTGGAGACCAAAACAATGGTTCACACAACATCAACATAACAAGTTTTTAACAAATTGTGGGGACCAAATATCCCCATAATGTAATATAAACCTAATCGACAAACACAAAGTCACACAAAGTCTGGTCCTTGTCCTCTGACCTTGTTTTCAGCCCCAGAGATCTTTTTATCCATCACATCATTATCTATAGATACTGTATCCATGAAAATCCCTGGAGGGTGCCAGTTTCTTCTGACATTCTGGCCACGTATGACACCAGCGTTCAAAATGACTTAAATCAGGCATTGACCACTGTAATGCTTAGTTGAACGGTAAATGAACCTCTTGATCCTGTCTGTATGTATTCAGTTGCAGCCATTTTGCATGCATTAGCAAAAAGGCAAACCTAATAATGTAATCATATACATATATATGACTACATTATATACATATTCTTGTCAGTATCCTACTGACATTTTAGTCTAGACAATACTAACATTCAAATCCATGACTATGACTATAGTAAGTATTGTTTCTTCTAGACAGGAAGACAAAAGTAGTTTGACAACCTCTCAAGCAAAATTGCAGTGAGTAGTTCTGAGAATATGAGAAATGAATGCTGGATCAAATTGTAGGCTGGAGGTTAACAATTAGTCAATCACTATATATAGGTACGGTCATTAAAATCAGAAGCAACGTGCAAACATTAGGGCCCATGTCACAGGGATGGAAACACCTGCAGTGCATTAACCATGTAGTTCAAGTCTGAAATACTGTATCAATCTCCAAGATGAATTGCTTACCTCATAATTTGGGGGAATTCTTGCACCAAATCCTAGGGCAGAAAATCTTTTGTCACTGGAGGAAAAAGGAAACAAAGTTCTTTTGTATTTTCCTCGCAGGTATATTTGGCACATTTTATATAGCAGTTTTATCTCAGACATAGAACTGTCTGGCAATGAGAACCAAGACACTATATTCTGATGGAGCGGGAGGAACCATAGAGCGAGACAGAAATTCAGCATTAGGAGAGAGGGAACAGCGAGAGCATATGGGGAAAGATATAGTTATGCGAAAAGAAAAAGATAATGGAGTCACAGTAAGACAAAGATGTAAAGGAGCAACACAAACGGAGAAAGAATTAAATGAGTCCCTGTGGAATGAAGTGAATAAAATACAAAGGAGTAACACGGTAATGCAGAGGGAAGACCGAGGGACAATCACAAAAAAAAAACAGACAAATGGCCAACAACTGGTCAAACCTTGAGGGACCCAAAGGGGAGAGACACAGATCAGATCACACAGTCGTCACATGACCATTAGATGTAAAGCATGGATCCCTGCTCCTGCAGCTCCCCGCTAAGGTGCTTGATCAGAAGTGAGGAGAAAATGAATAAACATTCCCCAGAAAGCCAGATCTGCCCTGGCAGGACTCATAAGAGTCCCAGTATTCTGGGATGAAAATGCTTTCGGTTCTCTCTGTGCATCATGTTAGACCACTACACAGGCATCTGTGTCTTTGCCCGACATCTTTAGGCTGTACAGTAGTGCAAAAGTGTTCATGCACTGTTCATGCATGATGGGATTTAAATTAAAATCTCAATGAATAAAACAAATCTGGAAGCTTAACAGGAGCCCAAGATAGCGACCAGAACTCATAGGTTAGCTCATGGAAGAGCAGAGATTATGAACCTCTGGCTTAGGGGTGGCTGATAAATCTACTAGTGAAATACTGCTTTCATGCCTTGTATTCCCTCCCCCACCCCCCAATCCTGGATCCTGAGCAGTCGTGTAGTATCTCCCGCTTCACCCAACGCGTTAGCGGGCCGTCGTCTCCCACGGTTAAGCTGCTAGCATTGCTGCTCCATGCTTCTCCTCAAGCTGAGCGGCACAATCTTGGCCGAGGACATTAGGGGGACGGCTGTGAAATATGACCTCCCCAATTTCTGCAAACACAGCTAAGGCTCGCTTTATAGACTGTCAACATCAGATATATGGACCTAGACACATGAACATGGAAACTAACTTTGGTAAATGAGGGAGAGAAAGATGACATCAATCCAGTGAGGGTGGGGGGGGGGGCAGTCTGGGACTGCTCACACCACCTAAGAGCTGAATGAGTGAAAAGCAGGTGAAAAAGAGGCTCCAGTATTACTCTGGTCAACGGGATGAGAAAATGATACACGGGAGTGCGAATTCTGCTGCAAATAGAGCTGGGATTGAAACACACCGGCATTGGCGTCGAGTCCCGGAAAAGAACAGGGATGGCCGCTGCCAGTTTGGAGACAAGGCTGTGCAAACTCAGACAAGACCCGACGTAGAGGCCGAGAAAAAAAACGGACAAAAAAAAATACCCTGCACTGGCAGCAGAGAAACCTGAAACATCCTACTGCTAATCACTGGAAAAGTGCAGGAGGAGCTTTCAGCTGCTTAAGCTCCACTTCAACAGGGCGGCGAGACGCAGTGCATCCTTATGCTGCTAAAACAGCTGCACTCCGTAACCTGATCCAGCCAAAGCCGTTTCATGCAAAGAATATGCAAATGCGTTATGTACGCTCTGCCAAATATAGAAACAAGCCGGGGGCCACGGCTTTTATTTGGTCCCTGCTTACTCCCAGAGTCAACATACAGAAGTACATGTTGAACATCGAGCCATTACGCTAATCAGCCTGTATACTTTTTTCAGAGGGAAAACATATTAGGATGCAGAGCTGGGTACCTACTGCGTGTCATCCAGTGACCTGTACCAGTGGTCCTCCTACACCTTCCTGCACAGTAATATGCCCTCGCGTACAGTATGCCCAGCCCCCCTTCGAAAAACACCAAACACACTGCTTAGTAACCAACCCCCACCCCAAGCCCCCCCGTCCCCCCAACGTGTCCCTGCACCGCTGGAGCTCGTTTGTCGGTGGGACCGCAGCTAAGCAACCACGCCTCTCCCCCTCCATTAACTCATCCACTGTGCTTTAGGGATGAGCAGGTAGGTGAAGGAAATGAGTTACAGTGAACAAAGAATCCCCACATCCAAAGAGCGGGGCAATGACAGACAACGAAGCCTTTACAGAGCCTCAGTGAGACACTCCCCCTTATATGACTCATCTAGACCATCAACATGCACATTACACCTTTACATCATGCCTTTGTTAGGCTACAAGTATTGATTACAAGCTAACACGATGACAAAAATGCTTAACAAAATTTCTGCATTTACATCTTTCCTGTCTGTACATGGCAGAACTAAATGTTTGGGGCCTTATGTGAGTTTTGTGATCTTGTTCTAAAGACAGCCCACCCCCCCCACCGCTCTGCCAGTTTCTGAACAGAGGACCAATAAAACGCTTCAATGACGCACGACAAAAGCGCCGCGGATGTCTCCGAAGCAAGCTGACGCAGGTATGCAGGACAAAGCCATTTTCCGGACGAGAGAACGGATATTAACAATGGTTCACATGCGGCTGATTTGCTATCAGCATCTAACCGACATTCAGCATTCAACAATTTTGGCAGACCCTACCACCACATTCCACAATATAACCCACAATTTCTTATCAGTTTTTTGGCATTAGATTATGACTGCCAAAACACTGAGGCATTTAAAGGTGGTTTATTAAAAATTAATCAGTAAACAGAGATAAAACATCTATTTCTTCTTTATGTTTTTGTTATTCCTCTAATATTAGAATAATATCCGAAGCATGAGGCACACCTGATTTTCTGACACAGTCATAGTGCAACGTCAAAACTATGAAAAAGAAAAAAATTAGGCCCAGTCTTCCAGGCACCGTTTAGGATAACAGAGACACTATTAAGGCTTAATTCAGTGTCGCTGGGGTGATGCTTCTGTCCATTTTCAGCAGCAAGACACAAAGCTAATTCCCGAATGATCAATATTAAGAGCATAAACCATCCAGGATACCCCCATCACTGACCTTATTGCCTCTAACGAGTCATGTGACTCAGATGATCCTGACCACCATAAAAAAGCACGCGGGTGGAATCAGCCATACAGTAGACTCTGCGGCCACTATGATCTATCACAGTCACACACATTGCAATGTCGGAATACTTTTCTCCATAAATTTCACACCTTCATCACATTTGCCAGTTGCACACCTCATGTATCATTAATCAGGACAGAAGCAATTCTTGATATTTACCACAAGGGATCTACACTCCATGTGTGAATTGCTCATTTGGGATTAAACTCTTAAATGAGAACCATTCTAAATGTCACTACCAATTAACAAATCAAATTAATTGATATCATTAACTGTAACAGAGTTACTATTTAACCCGAATGGTGCTGCTATGGATAATCTGTATTACACAAATATTAGTCCATATTATACAAATTAAAGAAATATTAAATTATTGCATGGGACTGAAATCCCATCTAGGGTGTGCCTTGTGCTGCCTGGGTTTGGCCCCAGGCCCCCGCCCCCAGTCAGGATATAGGTGGTCAGAGGATGGCTGGATGGATGTAATTATTTAATTAAGTGCAAGGTAGCAGATCAGTGCATAGCAGTGGGGCCGAGGTCGTAAATCCTGCAACTGCTCTCTGTGTGGCGCTCCCCTTCGCCAGTCATTCTACCTTAGGCATACTGATTTCAGGGAAGCGGATGAGGGACAGCTGGGGGGGAGTACTGGCTAGGTATTACGGCAATATCCCCCCCCCCGGCAAATGTTGGCAAATACCGGAGTAGTGTGGCTTTTTAAATTACCATCAAAATACCATATATCGCGGTATGAAGTCTGGACGCTATGGCATATTAAAAACTAGATACTGGGCAAACCTGGGGGGGAGGGGCGATTTGCTGGGTTTGGGTGCTGTAGTAATGAAACTTGTCGGGTGTCAGGGAGGTGCTGTAAATTTGGAACTCTGGAACTTCCAGGAGAGGTGGGATGGGTGCTTTTTTTGTTCCATGGGAATCCAGATTCTTCCCGCAGACCAAAGACACAATTAAGGCATGATTAAGCAAACTAGAATCTCTAAATTGCCTAGCATGAAATTTTGTGTGGGTCCCTCATTCTATCGAGGGCAGCCTCCCCATGACCCAGTACTGGCTAAGCGGCTGAAACATAAACAGACAGAAATATTAAATCAGCTATGCGTATGTAAGCGATTATTATTATTAAGGTGTCTTTGGGTGATTCAAACGGATGCAAACGACCAATTAAACAGTGGAAAAATAAGTAGACCGGGCTTCCTAAAACATACACAGCTACACGAGTCAGGCGACTCAATGGGTCTGTAATCGACTCTGAGAAGAAGCAGCATTCTCGTTTACTCAGCCATGACCAAAAAAATTACACAGCGGCTGGGAGCCTGGGGGTTAAGGACCTGAATGGGATGCCAGCACGGCGCTCTAGGTCGAGCCGCTTAACCTTCAGCGAAACACCCGGCTAATTAAACGTCGTGGAACCGCGAGGTACACGGGTTGCGGGATCAAGCTGCCTAGTAGACAACTGAAGCATTTGGCGAGCAATGCTACACCTCAGAAGGTTTAATGAGCAGGTGGAGAGGAACCCACTACAAGCAGGGGGGGTTAAAAGCTGGAGCGCGGGCAGGCACCTCCCCTGACGCTGCTTTGTTTGAGCGCTGATAGGCTGCACGACAGCCCCCGTGTTTAATTATAGAGCCTTCTCCCTGCCTCCTCACCCATGCCAGATAACAGGGCCTGGCACCCATTCCCCAGAGAGCTTGGACCGTGGCAGGAGGGACGGGCCGAGGGCACGAGCCCGGGACTGGAACCCAGCCCAGAGAGGGAGGACGGGTATCAGGGGAAGTGGCACAGTGATGGCGGTGCCAAACCGAGCTGTTGCCATGCTTTGCCCTAGCTAACGGCAGGCCAATTAGAGTTACCACCCATCCCATATATTACAGGATTGTCCCATATCGAAAAATAAAATGCTGTGTCCCGTTTTGAACCAATAAGGGACGCAATCTGTTTCATTATTTCATACATGCACTAAATCAGGTTCCCCCAACCCAAATACATTTTAATTTGGATCATGTGATTAATCCCTCCCATCTCCCAAATTTTATTGTCATGGGGGGTGCCATCCCTTATTTCTTCTTGCTAGAAAGTAGCAAACTTAAGACCAACTGCTGTGTCGGTTCCTCTGTGGGCAATATGAGAGGTGTCGGTTCTGATCCAGCCCATGCCGGAGGCTCCTGTGAGCCATTCCTTAGATCCCTCCTTGACATATGTCAAGTCCACTTTGTCTCGTTTCAGAAAGGAGGCGTCTTTAATGAAAGGGTGCCTTGTAGCTCTCCACTTGCATGTTTGTCTTTCCCGGTTCGGATGGGAGCCCCTACACGGCTGCCATGACTAGCCACATTACATCAGTCCTGGGCAGGACAGACCAGGTCAGCATACTACATAACGACAAGGACTCAGGACCAGGTGGTTGTGGGATAAAATTCCAGGAGAAGCTATGCAATTGTACCATTATTATGCTTAATCAGAATTACTGCACCAAAATATCTACCTCTAGCAATTGGTAAAATCATCCTGGTGGCTTAATGGAAAAAGGGTAAAAAAACAAACATCAATCTTTCCTGTACTGTCTGCAACAGTTCCAATCTAAGCCAAAAACAGTGAGAAATGCGTAAGCTGTCCTGGATGATGCTATCATTATCTGCTTATTTACATAGCTAACATCTCTGTAACATCTGTCAAATAATTAGCACAAGTGAACAACAGGGATCTCCCACCAGAGAGCTGTTAAGCCTAAAAGCTACAACCATGCACACAGACCAAGGCAGCAGTGGGTAGCGCAGTGTTGTGATTAATACCCAACGAGGACAACACACACGCAGCTACGACTTACTCAATACCTTGCTTGCGCACCCAGGTTAGCACACTCACGTATAGCCTTGACCGGATGCAGCTTATCACTGTCATTATATACAACATGCTGAACATTTCCCACCACAGGGGAACAGGTCAAGTCAAATATTCTAAGATCAAAGGCGGACAGCCTACTAAGAATGGAAACAGGTCTCAGTGGCAGATATCAGGATCTATTTATCGACACGCAGACAAATGGCTGATAACTACCTGTCATAATCTTGGCAGATCTCCCCCACTGCTATCAAGGCCTTCAGATACTCATTTGGCTGGTATGGGTTGATATAGTGCAGGGAGCAGCTGTTCCGAGGATCCCCATTGGATGCTGTGAAGTCTATTGCAACCTGTAACAAATGAGAAGGGACAGAGGATCAAGAGGTGATTTCGGTAAAGTTGCATAGCTACCATACCATTTGGAGGAAAGTGTGTTTTTTTTCCCCCTGATGGAGCTACAGCGACTGAACATCTTGGTGTTATCAGTTGCCATGGGAGGGATTCTATAGCCTCGGGTGTACAAGAAAAGACATCAGATGTTTGTGGCAGTTGTGTCAGACAAGATGTTCCTAGATGTTCCCAAAATATATAAATATGCATATTCTACAGTAGCAGGAACTCAAGGGAAAGTGGCGAAAATAGTTAATGGTAGTCTGGAGGCAATCAGAATTGATTTTATCTAATGAAGCCTCGAATATGATCATCACCACTTATATCCTTCAATAGAAGAGAAGTCCTCAATCCAAGAAGAAACACATTTTTAAAAGGAAAAGGATTCTGACACACAGCATGGAAAGGGAATAAAGCTTTGAAAAACAGGTCCTGCTCATGAAAATGTGATTCCAGGAAAGTTCTACTTGGGCAGCAAGCAAGTTTAACTTTACCCACAGATCTGAGAGTTAAAAAAAAAAAAGTGATGCACCTTCGCAAAACCAGGAAACCATAAATCCGTGTAAAACTTTTACATTAATCCCAAAGCCCCGCGGCATGCAAACATTTTGCCACGTCACGCTAGGCGCTCAACACACCGTAAAGTGTATCTGGCAGCCCCCCATGATGTAGTCCAGGAAGGAGTACACTCTGTGCAGCTCCAGGAGGAAGGGGTGAGAAAAGACAAGGAGATGTTTATCACACATATGCCGCTTTGGTGTCAGAGAGAAGATTGTGGTCCTTTTCCAACTGCAGTGTGAACAAAGACGTCAGTATAGTTAAACAAAACCTAAAAAAAAGTTTGATAAAAATTAAAAATTACAGATACAGTTAGGTAACAGGTATTTTATAAGACTTTTTCTTGGAAAAACATGAGGTGAAAAAAGAAAGAGAAACCCCAAGGGCTGCCATGAAAAGCTAAAGATTATATATAAGGATTAATCCAAGTAAGCTGCCTAAATCACCATACTGTCCTTTTCATGTCAGTCAAATCCAAAGCAATAATAGGCTACTGCCCATGCAGGCATTTCTATTCCCAAAAGGGCATCAGATAGAGCTGCTTCAAAAGCACCGATAAATGATAAAACACACAAAATGGATGAAATGGAGGCCAGGACCACGTCGCTTCGCTCTTGCCTTATCCTAGTAATGGCGCTTACCTTGAGCTCATTCAGGATGACCAAGCCGGAATTTTTATAATTCCTCTTTTTGCTCTTGTACTTTGGGTTTACACAGTCCCATGTGACCTTGGAGCACAGAGAAGACAAGAGAGAAAAGGGTCCATATCAGAGGATATGAATTTGTCCAAACAATGCCAAAAGAGAAAGCATTTTCCTAAAAAATTAAAAATACTGAGACTGCATATTGGGTAACGCTTTACTTAAAGCAATCATATAAATGCATGATAGATCACTTCATGGTCAGAATAAGCCATTATAATGCATTATGAATGTATTTGTAGTGCATTATAAATGAGCTTCATAGATCATTCATAATGCATAATAAACATGGCTATTACGTGTTTTGCCTTTTTATAAATGGTTATAACCATGTTTATAATGCTTGGTGAATGCATTATAATGCATTATGATGTTATCTGCTTTAAGCAAAGCGTTACTGCATGTAGAATATAGACGTAACACAGGAACTCTCTCTCTCATCCTACCCACCTTTTCTCCCTCTGTCGTTTTCTGCATTTCTCTGAAGGTGGTGTAGAATTCCCCGATGAAGTCATGTTTCCCCCTCGAATCATAGTCCCACACCAAGCACTTGGCCATGCAAACAAAACCATTACTCATAGATATCTCATTCATTCTTTGAGTATATACTTTCACTGAACTCAGAAATAACATCTTATTTACGTGTCCTAGAAAGGCAGTATTAAGACTTAAGTATGACTAAGAACAAGGTATGGAAGATGGATGGGTTCATAGGTGGGTAGATGAACGGTAAACATACAGATAAATATAATCACACACAAATAACTAAGGACAAATAGCAGGATGTCTAGGTTTCCACACACATAGCACAGGTGTTGAACTGAAACTCATGATTTTGAAGGTGTGAAGTCAAAACAATCTTATAAAATAAGTTGGAAAAATAAGTTCTTGAGTCTAGGGACCTGTAAAAGCTCAATATAAAAAGCCAGAGGCATTGTGGAGCATCTTCATCTTGTTATTTTTAATATTATCCAGCAAGCTATTAATCAAAGTTTGGCATCATACTTGGAAGCAGGCTACTTCTGGGCTAGGGATGTGTTGACAGAGAGTGGGGTGAGGTCACTGAACGCCCAAGGCGAGAGCTCATTAAGGGAACCAAAGACAGCAGGCTTTCTGGTAAAGCTGCTCACCTTCAGCTTCTTGTCCTCATCGCAGCTGCAGAGAGAGCTTAGGGACACCTTGAAGGGTTCCCATATGGGATTCAGGTTGTTCTTGATCACCTGACAAAATTCAAGGACACAAGAGCTTCTCAAGAGCCCTACAACAGCCCCATGCACCAAACATCTAGCGGTGTACACGTATGAGGGGGAACATGGAGTATGGAGCCAGTCTGCAGTACAGGGATTGGCAGTTGGAACGAATCCAGTAAGCAACAGGGAATTTACAGCAAGTGAGAAACTTGACTGATTCTGGGCATTCTGGAGCATTCTTACCTCTGTCCTGTGGACCAGCTGCTCTGTGTTGTCATCGTTGATGCGATAAATCTCAAGGAATGGGTCAGATTTACTGAAGAGGTCCTTCAAAAGAGAAAAACATGTCATCAGTGACAAAGGGTAATGGAATAACTGAGGCAATGTACAGGACCATCCTGACCAGATTAAAGGTTCTAGCAACTTTTAAGAAAGAAAAACAATTAATCTTTCTGCTCTATTAAATGAGACTAAAGCCAGTTTGACTCTGCAATATTTTGTGAATTGCTGTGACAAATCTAATCTGGAAGTCAACGCAAAATGTCAGTGTCTTTTAAGAAGTTAAGAATTTCAGGCTAGTAATTTGATTCAACCTCTTTACTATACAGGGCACGTACTCCACAATCTGTGTGGATGCTGTAGAAGAACACATTTAATTTCCTTCATTTTTTTTTTTTTTACAACCTCTTTTTAAATATTACAATCTCTTTCCCCACAGACACAGGGGCAAATGCAGAAGCTGTTACTGTAAAAACCCCAATAAAATCATGTCAGACCAACTTACATGTGGATCTGTCAACACTTACGTAGTCACAGCCCTGGATAGTAATCATCCATTATGCTGAATGCACACCATTGACCAACACCACAATCTTTGTCTCATCATAATCCCTTGTTTAATTCACATTGTCTCTACTTGTCAAATTCTCTTGTGCATGGTGAAGTACATGGTTGCCTTTAAAGTATGTCATTGTTCACTAATGAGGTCATGCACTCATTTATGCTTCAGGAAAAGACAACAATGAAGACTTCTAAAATACCACTTGAAAATATCATCTTCCATGACCTTCAAAATATAAATTCTTTTCCCTAGCATTCTAACCCTTTTACAAAAAACAGAGGCAACCACAAACACATCATAATGCAATCATTAGCATAACTCTGACAGCTGCAAACACAGAATTTCTATTTCCAGTGGATTCCTACCATTTGCATGTGGACTGATTTAATCACTGCAATTTTGATTACAGGCAGACAGCATTCTTCTGTTTTCTTTCGGGAATACTGTTGTGCGTGTTTTTCTGGTGGGAATTTCTCCCTTGTGGGGTTATTTGGAAGGTACTGAATCAGAAGTGTTAATTTAAAGGGCCAACACCGGAACAGCAGCTAAGAAGATGAGGTGTTTGTTGTTGTTTGTGAAGGGTAGTTTTGGGTAATGGGGTGGCTTGGACCCTGACAAATGTGAGAAATGGAACATGGGTATAGGTGTGGCTGTAGGTAGGGGGAGCTTTGTGTACAATGGGCGGCCATGGGAAGGGCATACAACCCAAAGCTGATTCCAGAAACTCCCTAAGACACATTGGTGATGCTGTCGACACACCTGTCACAATTGCTCATCATACTACAATAGTCATGGGGGAGTTGTAAGGTCATAGACAGCCACCCCAAGGCAACACACAGGAAAAACCAGCTAGGTTAGCTACCTGATAAGTACACAAGCAGTTATTCTGCCAGTGCACTGAGTTGCCTAGCTGGATTAGCCACTGGTATACCGAATTGGCATACAGAATCAGCCGGTTTTCACAGAATCATCAGATTAGCACACAGAAATTAATTCCATCAGCACACAGAGATACCTACTTAGATCAGTCACCTAATTAGCACACGGATAGTTATGTAAGACAATTAGATTGTTAACACAGTTACCCCCATCACACTGTGTCTCTCATAAGACCCTTAGTTACATGAGAGGTATAGGAGCTCTGGTTCCTCACATGCAGTGTGGATGTCTGCTCTTTATAGTGTCTAACAGAGAAACTTAAAAGCAGGTGGCTCCAACTGGAATTCTCTGTTTATGTTTAGAGCAGAGCACAGGTAACTCACAAAGGAACTGCAACCAAAATGATCCCTCAGATAAGAAGATAAAGGGTCAGAGGACACCCTTCCTTAGACTTTTTATGTCGATCCATCCATCCATCCATCTTGCAACCCCTTATCCTTAACCCCTCATCCAGTCTCAAGGTATACATTTTATAACAAAAGATACATTTCATATCATAGACTCCAGGTTTACTGTGACCGTAGATTTTATAGAGTGTTATGGAAAAATCAATGGATGGATGGATAGATGGATGGATGGATGATTTCATACTTTATGGATGTACAGGCTGATTTCAGGGGAAAGAGAAAGTGCATCAGGCGGACAAGTTCCAACAACATTTTGATGATTGTTGGTAGAATGTAGGAGGCACAAGCAGAACATTACCTTGTCATCAAGCTTCTTGGCACTGAAGGAAAGCTCAACATACCCATTGTTTCCAGAGATCTCCTCTGCATGAACCTTCAAACACATGAGCAAGAATGTGCAAATTGCTAAGTGACTTAAATGCAGGATTTCTTTACAAATTAAGTGCTTGGTGTAATAACAATATTTTTATTCAAGTCCCATAACATCAGCACCTCACGTTAAGTTCATGGCTATTTTAGGATGTTGTTTACCTGTTTTTATTATTATTCATGGCAGACTTGGCATTTGTTAGAAACCGTGGAAGAATTTTAAACATGTAGCTTGCAGATGCATAAAAATAACCTTCAAGATTAGTCATAATGGCTCTGAGAGATTTCAATCCATTAGCAAAACAGCAAATCGCTGAGTGCAAACCCCACACGTAGGTTCCCTGGAATATTATGGCCACACCAGAGGGCTCCAAGAACTCCCATCACAGTGCCATCAAAATCAGTTCCCATCAGCAGCCCATCCACATGAAATCTCACTGAGTTATTCTTTTCAGTCCTTTGAGTCATCAGCACTCAATGGACATTTTTCCACTCTTCTGTTTTCTTTTCATCCAAAATGGCTTCACAGCCCCAGATATAGAATTTTTGTTCCTCCTGTTCAAATACTAACAACTCAGGCATCTTTGGGGTTTGTTAAAATATGAGTCTGAAATGTTTATACTTTAACAAAATAAGTTAAACACACTACCATATATTAGCATTTTTAGAGCACCACTGTGGCGGTGACCTTGAACTGTACTACACAACAAGTCCAGACAGCTACATGGGTAGTCTGACACTTCACCCCCCGAGAAAGTCCCTTGATGTGACATATTCCCTCACCACTCTGCCCCTGCGGTCCTGTTTCGGGGGCCCCCCGCGGGGGGGCGGGGGGGGGGGGGGGGGGGGGGGGGGGGGGGGGGGGGGCGGGGGGGGGGGGGGGG
>JAODKC010000009.1:15634739-15657777 GCA_026777985.1 Mormyrops attenuatus | reverse complement strand
AGACCACCTGCTCTCTGCCGGCTGTTCCTGTGCTCTGACAGGTAACCTTTGTGGTTTCAGTCCACCTCCACACACCTTATCTACAGCTACATTAACAAGCTTTTTCACATCCATGCTTCAAGCTGAGCGCATAGGCTTCCCCTGGGTTATTCCCATTTGAATACTGCTGAGAAACTGTACGCCACCTATGGGCAGGAGTTTGCACACAGTCGTGTTCTGGTATTCCTCTCCTTTCTCAAACCATTTTCTCAATTCAGCGTCTTAATTCTGATTTGTTGCATCAAGTGACCACATATATCCACTAGCTGGTGCTTTAGGCACTGCAAAAGGACAAACCACAATGATGCAGCTGTCCGGTTTGGGAACCTACAGTGATGGTGGACTTTCCAGCATACTTCCCGTATTTCAGCAACAGAGGCTTAACCATCTTCTTCTGGGCCACAATCTGGGGAACACGAGAGATTCATCACAGTCTTTCCACAAACATCAATCATCAGTTTCCTGCATTGCAATGTCCCAAGTTATTTGGTATCACTTCCAGACCAGCATATTTTTGACAACAATTCATTCAGTTGTGCATTTAACAATAAGCAGGTTTTGCGATTCATTGCACTAATTTATTTCTTATTGTGTTTAGCTCAAGGTAGCTGTTCTACAATGGAATGATTTCTGCACTGTTGTGCATAACTGTATGATTCATTTTGGTGACATGTCCCTGGTATAACGTGCATTTTGGCAAGGTGTGGGGGGGCTGAGGTGTCGTCCTACCTGCCCCAGGGTGCACTCCACACCCCCCAAGAAGTCGTCGTCGCGGGTGCCGATGCTGTGCGTGCCATGGATGTCATAGACCTCGAAACGCAGCTTCTGTACTTCTTCAAAATAATAATCCAGTGTGAAGACCTTCGAGAACACAGGATGCAGGTTGCTCTTGATGACTTCCGTCCTGTCCAGCTGATTCGGGGAGACATAACGTAACAGTCACGGTGGGTTCTTTTGTATGCACAGCAATCAGTTCATGGTACATGTGTGTACACTGACCAGCCCACTGATGTCACAAGAAATAGCGGTGGATTCTCATTTGCTGAATCGTCAAAGCAGCATATTTTTTTTTGAGAAAGCAGGGTCAAACAGCTCCCTGGAGCAATTGAGGGTTAAGGCTGTCACATGTCAAGTGCCCAATGGTGAAATCATTCTGGTCACCCAGGGATTTGAACCAGCAACCTTCCAATCCTAACCTGCTGAGCCTGACTCCACATGCTACAGTCTTGTAGCTCCAAAGAGCCTTGGGAAGTAAAGTAGCAAGTAAAAAACCAAGCAAAGCCATGTTTACATTGCTGTGTTAGACCAGCAAAACCCTAGACTTGTATCACATTCTGTTGGTTCTTTGTAGCACTCTGATCGCAGTTTTCATTGTTTGACTCTGGTGCCCGTTTCCCCCTTCCAAAGTTATATCCAATCTCTGTTCAGAGATATCAATTAAGCATCACATGAATAGCTTAAGGCAACAAAGACAGTGATGCTCATTAATAAGCAATAAGGGCTGTTCAATAGTGAGCATAATATTAAAAATATATTGACTGTTTTTCAACCGTCAATCACAATTCAGCGCATGGCAGGAATTGCCTTTGTGTGTCTCGGCTCAATGAACGTGGATGACATTGTGCCAAGAAGATAAAGAAATGAGCAGGATAATCTGTGAGCTCTGAGCATTTCTAAAAACACAATTTCCTGTTAACACTCTAGGCCAGTGTTTCCCAATCTGGTCCTTGTGGACCCACAGACAATCCAGATTTTTGCTCCCCCCAGGGTCCCTGAGGACTGGATTTGGGAAACACTGCTCTAGGTGGAGCTGGAGCTAAAAAATAAAAATGTATGGGACATGCAGGGCCAATTACTCCCGGCATTTTTAACAAATACCTGTGTTCTTGAAGAAGAAAAGTGAGATTTAAATCAGCACTGTCATGCCCTAAAAACACTGATAGCCACAACATCATTAACACATCCAGCTTCGTCAAGTCCCTGAGAATCCAGGGCCAGTAGATGCAGTGTTTTTCACCTCTACAGACAAAAGCAGGACATGTTCTGGACCATTTGCAGGGTGAGTCATAATTGAGAAGAAGCTCCTCATATACAATGGCTGATTCCATGAGAAATGTGTTAGCATAAAGATTACTGAAATATTCATTCTTGATCCGTCACCTGTCTAGGCAGTTCTGCGAACAACATTTTGTTCATGAGTGTGATGGATGTCACACAAGTAGCAGCACGTGAAAATTATGGCAACCAGACAACATGGGAAACGTTTCCAAAAAAAGAATCATTCCAGGGTAGGTGTGTGGGGGGGTTATATTCCCAGGAATAAATGTTATTTCAGTACTGTTTATTAGTCATTATAGCTTGTAGTTTTCCCAGTATTTTTATAATTTTATCTAATACAGGACTCTCACATACTGTAGGTTTGTGTCTTCTATAAAATCAGTGACTGCATTTCTCATTGTCAGTGTTTGTGTTGCATTTTTATAGGTTTGACGTTTGATTATTTTTCTTTGCCAGTGAGCAGATCGAGTCAGTTTCCTCCAAGGGATTCATTGACTATTCAGTCAAGATAGCATTTATGTTGATTTTGCCTCATTTTAAAAGATTTTAAAACATCCACCCAACCTGTTATCCAGTACAGGGTCACGGTGGACGACACCACAAAACGAAAAATTCTGAATGCATGCAGTCCGCATTTGTGCCCCCTCTCAGTTCCCAACACACTCCAGCTTTTTGGTGTTCTTGAAGGTTAGGTTAAGGTGTGCTGGGAGGGAGTGTATATGTGTTGTTATCTACATGATCTTCAACAGTCTCAAAGTGAATTTAAGTTCTTACTCTGGTTTCCCTTGTTTTGCTAATTTGCTTTCCCTTTACTGCTATTATTACTAGTATTGTAATTTTAAATATTACTTTAACGTGAAATGTAAATTAAATATAAGAAGTGTAGTTAGGCTTTAACGTGGCACCAAATTTAATTCGCGTCTGAGGAATTTTTTTGTGTCAATATTTTGGGCAAAACGCAACTGAGGAACACAAGCCGGCAACTGAAACGTGCGAAAACAAAAATCACCCAGCAACTCTGCATGGGTATTTTAACAAACAATATAATTCAACTGTTAAGTATTGCTTATTTAACAAATTATACACTATAAGATTGCTCTCAGTGGGACAATAAACAGAGCCATGTGACATGGGGAAGAATGGAAGGAATAAGAAATATTATAGGACAGGAATGGAGAGGGGTTAAAGGGGTACCCCCCAGTGTGCGAAATATGGGGGGTTCCGGGGGGGTCCAACACCCCCGATTAACCCATGAGACCCCCGAAAGGAGGTCTCAGGATCGGTATTACACAACAATAGGGAGATGGGGACCCCCTCGAATATTGACGGGTATTTCGCACACTGGGTGCCCCAGTTTAGTGTAAACATTATGAACCAAATACACAAAATGCAAAACTAGAATTTGTGCAATTATCTTGCATACTATAATATTTTTTTTCTGGACAGCCCAAAACCTCAAACAATTATGTCTAAAGAAATGAAATTTAATTCAAATTTAAAATTTGGAAACGGGAGGAGCAGATCACCCCCCTGGGAGGAAGCAGGAGCCTCGAGGAAGAGGCCCCACCTCGAGCAGGAGTCAGAGTAGTAGAGTTAGTACACTTAGTAGAGATATTGTTTAAGCATTAATATAGAGATAAGCCAAGCCAAGATAAGATAAGACAGACAGGACAAGATAAGCTAAGCCGAGATAAGATACGATAGGATAAGATAAGCGCATTACAATAAAACATATAGGCCTACTTATTATCCAAATAGTGTCTTGGTAATATCTTATTAGTGTTGTATCTGTCTTGATTTGAAAATTTTGCATTGCTAATTTTTATTTGGCACTCTCCTTAACGTCAATAAGCAGGAACAGGAACGGCAGGAAAGAACTGTTAAGTAAAAAAAACAATGTGTAAAAATAAGAATGCTAACCTTATTTTAACGCAGAAAGATCTCATTTCAGTTTTACTAAGTGTCAATGGCTGTAAGCAGTGCTGGGCGGCGTGAATGCAACTCTGGTGTATTTCTGAGAAACGTGCCGCCTCGTGCCTGCTGTCATTCGGCTAACGGACCTCTGCTCGCGCGCCACTGCGTTAGAAACATTATATAGGCGACTATTCTGGGAAGTAACAGGTAAAGATGTGAGTTGGCACTTTGTACCTAAAGCAATGCTAACGTGCATTACCAATTAGTCATTGTTTTACTACTTTTGGGGGGTTTTTTTGCATCTTTTATAGTTTTAGTCTGTTGCGCTCTGGATCTACACTAATTAGCTAATGTGAACAGAAGCATTACAGTCTTCCAGCTTGGGCATTCCCATCATCGGTTTGTGGTCAGTATTCCGCTGGGGGTTTGCGGTGGAGTTGCTTAGAGATGCAAACTATATATTTTCAATGTTCTACGACCCCTTCGTGTTCGTTCGTTGTGTTCGGATCTGAAATAAAGGCTAATGGGTAAATTGCCAGCACTGATCCGCCAGCACCAGGGATCGTCACCCGATCCCAACAAGGACAAACATGTCCATGGCAAGACTCGTCCGTGGCAAAATATTTCGTTTTGAGGGGAAAAAAGTTATATATAAAATTGCATTTACATCAAAATGTCAGAATTCCCTGTGGTGAAGACCCCTACTGCGGACATCAAAGGGCTTGGAGCCCCTACGTGAAATAATGCCATTTTTGCTCTTATGAGACATTCATTGAGGCAAAAATATAGTGTCAGTTGAAAGGAGACTTAGATAAAAGAGCAGACAGTGCTAGGTTTATCCTCAGATCATTCAGAGATGAGTATGTAGCTAACACTTGTATTCTGCTTTGGTGCAGGTCGCAGGAGTGTTTTTTTTGCAAACACAGAACATGAACAACAGGCTGCTTAGAGTGAAATTCAAGGCAGATGAAAATATGTTAAGGAATCTGAGCTGACATTTGATTCCTTCTTATAGGTACGTAAAATATTTCATGGACTTTAGCCTAAGTCACGTAACATTCTAACCTGCGAAGTGGGAACAATAATATGGACTGTCTGGGAGTCCCCAAGATCTGGGTTGAGAAACACTGTTCTAGAGCAAAACTATCCTTCTAAATATCCTCCTTTTGAGAAAAAGGGCAAAGATTCAAACAGGAATGAAATTTAACACTTTTCTTTAAGCTTGATATAAATTCCTCTATGCATTCCTGCTGAGATTCTGCGGCTACCCTTTAATACAGACATAACTGGATGCATGACACAAACGGCAGCAGACAGCATTTATTGAGATTTGTTGCCAAATGCAACAGAATGCAGCCGTCTTTCAGTATTTTAGGCATACGTCCAAATTTGGAGCCCCCGCACACCTGTTAAAGCTTACTGCAACACCATTGACAACGTATTGTAGTACAGCATTCCTAATGTAACAGAGATAGATAGATAGACAGATAGATAGATAGATAGATAGATAGATAGATAGATAGATAGATAGATAGATAGATTTTGGAATAAATACACTAGACGATAATAACTGTATGAATTGCAACAGCACTAATGTCAGGTAATACTGGTTCATAAACATACTTCTGTTAAAATTTCATATGCTCCAGCTCAGCAATAAAGCAATGACCAAATTGTAAAAATCTCCATGCAAAAATGTTAATTTACTAAGGTAACGCAACTCAGCGCCACGATACCTTGAATCGTACGTATCTATTTCCCGTGTGGCCTACAAAACATAAAATCTGACTAATGCAAAAACAAAGAGTGCTGCACCTGTGTAGAAGCCGATCCAAATAAACATAAGGAGTTAAGATGACAGATGATGACAGCATCTGGGGAGAAAGTGATTTCTTTTCTGACTACTGAGCCTACCGAGTCTGTTTTAGTTTCATTTTGACTGGCAGCAACAAAAAAAAGAGGAAAAAGGAAAAAAAATCACCTTTTCCCAGAGTGGAGTGTGAAAAAGGCTCACGCGGCTGGCACCGTGCTGTCTGTACTGCGAGATGAAGCGCTAGCAGTGTTTCCTGACACATCGAAAGCAGGGGAATCGTCTCTAAATAGTTCATTGCTTTGGACCCGTCTGCTTACGAGGGTTGCAAAGGGCCAAACAGGAACCACAGAAAGGCTCACAGATGCTTCTCCAATCTACCTTTACAGAGAAACTATATATTTAAGTATATCTTTCATACAATGGAAATTGCTTAACGATTTCACCAGATTTGCCTCCGATTTCATAATTTATGGAAGGTCATATTGCCACATACACTGACAGTAAATGAGGACTGAAACATTGCTCATTCAATTACCTGTTTTCTTGGAAGGGTGCATCACATTTGATAGATACCTTTCTGCATATTACAGCAATGTTAATAAACTGCATTATTCAGAGCAGTGATTGGTGATTGACCTCATTTATAATCAACACAATAGAAATCATCCAGCCACCCGTCTTCTAAAGCAGAGTTGCACTGAGCATTTATCAGGAGACACAGGGTAAGGAATACCCTCAATGGAAGGTCAGTGCATCGTCAGGGTGCACACCCACACATTTAGAGATGCCAAACTGAGGGGGAAATGTGGACAAAGGGGAATGTGCAAAGATGAGAATGGACTCCACGCACAGATCTAGGCTGGGAACTGCAGCCCCAACCCTGGGACGGTGAGGTTAGATTGGTAAAACAGGGAGGGAGGGGGAATCTAAAATGAATAAATTAGTATGCTGGGATGCAACATGGGGGGTCACATGACTGCTTTTCCATCCATGCAGCAGATTTGATACATTCCAGACGAAGAACAAACTGGAGGCCAGTTCTGTTGCAAGCTGACTTGTAATGATTCTGGAATCGATGTGAAACACTATGGGTAAGTCTAGTTGGAAAGACCTCTTAAAACATATCGTTTCATCTGTGGCGACTCTGAGGCAAACAGTAGCAACCCCACTATTCATCTACAAACGTCTTACTGAACTAGGATCATTATTAAGCTTCCAGGGTCAGATGGTCATAGAAAGCCTTTTTACTATCATTACTATCTAAGGACAGATCCTCATCTTTATGCAAGATGGTGATGTATGTTCCTTTACATCAGTGTTTAGTCTGACTGACAATTAAAGTAAGTTCTCAGAAATGAAGATTTGCCTAAAATGGATGGAGACGTGGGTAAAAAAAATAATGGTATAAAATGGGATTCCTGCCAAATACTGAGGAAAATTGTGTTAAAAAATGCATCCCAAAATGAAGCATGCAAATGAGAGAGACATTGAGGAAAACGAGGCCAAATGAGTGTAAAAACAAAATTACATGCATCATCCAAAAAAAAAGTCAAGTTCAATACAGACAATTATGTAATTTCTTCACAACTGACTTGTTACTACTCAATAATATGCTTCTCTATTGGAGTGTCTAAAAATATGCTTATACAAATCCCTAATGAAAAAGTAGCACAGTTGTGTAAAATATCATTTGGAGCAGCATCGCACCACAACCGGAAGTGAAAATCAAGCTTTGTGGGTTTCAGGCGGAAAAACATTGCCATGTTGCTTGTGATCTGGGAAAACGCCAGTCTAACGTTAGATCCTCCATTCTCTATCACAGCATACATTTCTATGCCATCTGTCATGGCTATGGGTATATCATTTGGTGAAGCTGAAAGCCCGTGATGTTCTAATAGACGTGTAGTCCCTCTTCCTTATGTTTCAGATTGTTTCTGAGCCAGCTGAAGGTTATAGAAGACCTTACATGGTATTCAAAAAAAGGCTCAGGTGTTCCAGTGGGGAAAATCAGGGAAGCAGCATTTATTTCAATGGACACATCACATGACCTGGAAAAACTCTCCAGTCCTCTCACTTCAATGACGCCTGTCATACTGCAAGCAAAGCATCTCGTTGTTATTTAATCTTATTTATGTAAAATGGACTTTTACATTTATCACTCAGTAAGTCATCTGAATTATTCAATTTGCCGCAAATGTCAGAATTGAGTAATACAATTGCTTGGAATGGAAATCTAGAGATGCAATTCAATTAATTGATACTTTTCGATAAATTTGTTTTTTTTTTCCTGTCATTATTTCTTTCTAACACATCATTTCCTTGGACTAATAATGCCAAGTTCTGTATTACCATGCTTCATGATTGCATCACCGTTTTTATCTCAAATAGCAAGATCCCCACAAAGCACTTTGTAACAAAATTAAGACACTATGCAAAATTAGACATCCCAAAATTGTGCTGTTAGTGGGGATTTTTTTCCTGATGAAGTGATGATAAAGTTTTATCAGGGTACACGCCTAGCAACCAGCAGAGAGAGAGAAGCACCTCTACATTTGGGACTCCTGCAGTAGAAAACCAAACTAGCAGCTAGCTGAATGATCCTAGTCTCGACTGAATGCAGTCTTTCTCAATATTAGTAACTCTCAGCTCTTAATGATTTGAAGAGAGTTACATTGTCAGCCGTGCAACTACTGCCCTCCACTTCACTAACCTTCACAGTATGTAACATGCACATTTTATTAATTTAGTTAGACACTTTTATCCAAAGGAACATACATTTGAGCAAGCCTGGAGTAATTGGGGTTAAGGGTCTTTTTCAGGGGTCCAATGATAAAAATCACTCTGCCAACCCTGGGATTCAAACCAACAACCACCCAATCACAGGCACAGCAGCCTAACCCACTAAGCCACACAACACACCTATGACCTAAACAAATACATACAAAGTGTTTATTCTAAGTTAAGAATTACTGTTTTATTACTGGCTGATAGAGAGGTCATCCCAAAAGCCCACAGCCACACCGGCCATCCAGAGAACAGGTTCCCTACCCCTGCTGTACTGGATAAGCTGTTTGGGAAATGGAACTTTCTGATTAATTTTCCCCATATGCCATGTTTTATTTGTGTTCACTGACCATGTATTGTTTGCGACACACTCACAGCCATACCCAATAATATATGTTTAATCACTTTAGTGGCAGTGTGTTGTTCAGTACAGTAAACCATCACTTGGGAGAGAGATGCAAAGTTATTATGTTGCACTTCAGCTTGGGGTAATTTTTTGGCAGCGCTCCAACTAATCATTTGCCATCTCTACGAAAAAAGCGAATTTGTTTTACTGCATAATGGCCACATACACAAGCTGTTGAACTGGCAGGAAGTAATGATGTCCATGATTGCCCATGCTAACACCCTGAGATATTTTGTCAAACTTTATTACATTCCTGGAATCATATCAGCGGGTTTTTAGAGATATATGGCTTTTTCCATGCAGAAAACTCATTTTAGTTCCATGCACTGGTGAAAGAATATATTTTTAAAAAGAGGTAAGATTCTCTTGCAAAGTGCAACTGAACTATTATAATCATCATAATCTTTGTAAAATAAAATAAAAACAGTATTTCACAGTGTCTATCTTCTTGCAGGTAATAATTTGCATCAAATCAGGATGATTTAAAGAAGCATTTGAGCCATTAAACATAAAGGTAATAACAATTTTACATTTACAATAAATCTCACACACCAGTTCAAATCAATCTATCTCAGCTGATTCAAATTTTAATCATTGAACAGGGATATGCAGCCCTGTTTATTGGCTGAATTGGGTAAAAATTAAACATAAATTATACATATCCATTCCATCTAACCTCTGAACAGGGTTGTGGTGGACCAGGAGCCCAAGGTTGTTGCTAGGGCTGTTTTGGGAGGGCTTTTTAACACGCCCCCATAAATGTACACTAATTAGTATAAATAGTATATTGTCCTTCATTTCTATTAAAATCAGATACCCCAGTAAAGGCTCCCCTTTTTACAAATCTCTAGTGACTCTCCTGTTTGTGCTTGTCCCCTTTCATGGGATGCCCCCCCCCCCCCACACACAAAGATCTATATATAATATTTAAATGCATTCATGTCCAGTGCCTAGGTATCTAATCTCACATTGCAAAGCCCACAAGATGGGTGGTACCCCCAACAAACAGCAGTGATTGGTCAAGGTGTTTGGGTCGAGTCATGTTAATGCGATATAAGGAGCTCACCTCCGTCCACTGCCCTTGCGCCTGCACCATGAGGATGACACAGGGATCGGATTTATTCAGCGTGTCTCGGTCCAGCAGGGACTTGCAGGAGACGCGCAGCTCTACCTTGGACACACAAGCTGAGGGGACCGCGCTGAGGGCGGCTGCCGGCGAGGCCCGGGACATCAGCTCCTGGGCGTCATTCATCCCGGCTGGGGGTGCGGGAGGACCGGGCCACAGGCAAATGGAAGGTCTACTGTTTGGGTCCTGATTGTGAGGTCCTTATTGTTTTTAGAGCAGTGAGTCAGCCTTGGTAGCGAGAGCTCTAGGACCTCCAGAAAACTTACATAGGACTAGTCCGAGGACTTAAAGAGATAAAGAGAAAATCTGGTGGCTTCTGTCAGCTTTTTCAAATCCTGCGTTGTGAAGATAAGGCCCAGTATCTAAAACCTTCAAAACGATGGGCCAGTCTTTTCAGGTGCAGGTCTTCTCAGATGTGTAGTCCCTCCTGAATTAGTAGAGATTCCAGATAATGCAAGTGATAGATGGCCTATTCCTTTAAATCCACACTAAAACACCCACCCTACAAAAATTCAAAATAAAGTGCAAATTAATATACATAGTCACACAAATTGTATTGCATCACTATCCTACCATCACTGTATGTGTAATTAGTGAAAACATCCACAAATGTAACACAATTAACAGCACACTAAATAAATGAGATATTTAATATGTAGTTTGTAACTGTTTTGCTGAGCCAGTTCTGATGTATAAAGAAATATGTTAGTGTAAATTACTGTACTATTTAAAAAGCTATTTAAACTAAATGCCTTATCGATCGGAAATATTACTGAGCTTCAAGCATTCTCTTCATCACTTGAACACCACAGTGCATCTTATCACAGATACAGATCCCTTAGTAGCCATTCTCATTATGTACATGAACCACTAATGGGTCATTTATCAAAAGAATAAAAAGCCCTTCCTGTTGACAAAGCCCGATTCCTATATAATGTTATTGTTCAGCTTCTGGAACTAACCAACCTTATGCTGTGCTGTACAGAAGAACTCACACATTCAAAGTGTATCATCCGAGTCTCACTGAATGGACTTGATTAGCTCTTCTTATATGAATCGTGGATTGATCTACATTTGACAGGAGAAACAAAGTCAAATGCTGTATTGTTTTACCCAGTTCTCATAAGTTAGACTAACATGTTGTGAGAATTCCTTGGACTGGATTTCACACTCCTTCGTTTTATTCAAGGTGAGAATGTATATAAACAACTAGTTAGTCAACGCTAGCTGCTATCTTTCAGAATGGTTGACGTCCATAATACTGATCGGTCAAGCGTATTGCTGGGTGTCTCGGTATTAGAGCACACGTGGAACAAAGAGGGCGTGGCACAGCATACATGACGCTATAGACCTTCTCAACGCAGACAGTCAGATGGAAGCGTTAATGCTGAACACTGAGTCATCGGGAAGGATTGGCATCGATTTCTTGCTCATCTGTTTCCTATGGATATATATATTTCTACCAAATGTCCGTTTAATACCTAGCACGCCTTTTTGAATGACTCATAATTAAAAGAGAATTTTCTTCACGATATATAAAATAAGTCTTACATTTTCTAATTCATAGCACGTTGGTGCTCAAATATGTTTTGCCATTTACTTCATATTAACCACAATAAATAATAAAAAAGCACCAACACCATTACCGTATTTCCAAATAATACTGAAGTCTGGCAGCTACCGTCAAGCCTGTACTGACGGTAAGAGCGCAGCTTGCGCGAAAGTGTTCTGGGTACAAAAACCCAACTGTTTCCGTTCATGTTTATAAATTCAAAACTATATAACAATACGTTGTCATATACATTTGTAATAGTAATTTCAATAATACCAAGCTACAAGAGTCAACAAATGTTTAAAAGTTAGAATATAATATTATAGTCAAGCTGGGAAGGTACGATATAAATTCATATTTATAACACTGACGACTTCATATTGTACCAATTCACAGCAAAACTGTAAAAATATGAATCCAAAGTTTGGTTTTGCAGCGCTCTCGTTCAGACCACTGTTAGGAGTCTCGTTCATTGTGGCTACCTAGAGTGAATCGTAACATGCTGTTTGGGAATACTCACGTAAAATTACAATAATCTCAAAATGATAGGGGACACCTTTGTGCCTTCATCATTTAAAAACAGAGCATATTGCACATGGAACATGTGCTTTTAAACATATTTCATACTCCGATGTCATGGGAATGAACGCATATTTGTTCATGAACGCCCGAAAAGATGTAACACAAAAGTAGTTTTTACTCTTTCTAAATTACATCGTCAGAAAATGTGTAATAAATCATGATTTCCCTAGCATTATTCCCACACAGAGAAACTACATTATAATGGTAAACGTGAAATCAATAACTAAACACCTAAAATGATGATGGCACATTAGTACGCTAAAAATATACAGTAAAAATACACGTGTCGAATAAATGGGATATAGAGCATCTTAAGAGCAAGAAAAAGCCCCATAAGAGGGGAGAAACTTGAGCGCTTTTAAAGCTTTCCAAGTAACTTCGCCCTGCCGTTTTTCTGAAACAATCTCATGCAATTTTACTTATGTTTGCGAAGCAGGTTGCTATATACTCAGTATAAATTGATAAAGGAAAAGCTTACGGAAAATTTATACGACAGAAAAATGTACTCTGACTTACTCCCGCCGTAATCTGATTATGAAAAGGCAGCACATGCTTAACATTAAATATTTGCTTATGATCATACACAATTATTTTCCATGCCTCCGTTATTTAGCAACGGATCTTACCTGTGATCCCCCCTTCAACTTGAGCCCGTTGCTGAAGCCTTTCCCCCATCACCTCTTTAAACTCGCCGTCGGAGGGAGGTGGCGATGGAAGGAATGTGCGATGGACAATGAGAAAGCGCCGCCTTGGCAGTGCCGCTGCTGTCCGCTAGGGGGAGGCACCAAGGCTTTTCTCCGCAGCGGAAAGAAATACGGGAAGGGAATGCAATAAAACTGCAACAGGATTTAATTTAATTTGGGGCAACTTTAAAACGACTGAAAACAGCACGTTTTACTATTTCATGTAACATCGTTTTTGCATTTGCCCTTCAGAATAAGGAAAAATTATTTTTATAACGTTTTACTCCCATAACATTAAAATATAACTCTTCTGTTCTCCGGGATGCAATGTTCACTTCAAACATGGACGGAAACACCTACCGTCCACCTGTGTTATAACCACAGAGTGGGGTAATACCCTGGATGGGACACCGGTCCAAACACACCATCACACGCTATTTACAATTTTAGAGATCCGTTAGCGTAACTGTGTTGTTGGGCTTTCCCGTTGCTCTGCTAGAGCCACTACAACCTTGAAAAGGAAAATAAAAAGTTTTGGGCGTTCAAAGACAATCCGCTTCAGAAGAAACTTCCTTTCAATGGGAGATTACAGCCAGGCTCTCAAATTAAACGGAATTTATAAAAACGTTATTTTTACTGTTGTCATAGACGACTGATAGGACGTTAAAATTAATGTTTGACCCAACTTAATTGGGTGGTTCCAACGTCACATATATCGGGAGCTACTTGCAAGTGCAAAAAAGTGCTACGACAATAAGGCCATTTCTGACATCTTCCAACACCTTTCCTGGTTTGGGTCATGGCGGCGGGTAGCCTGGTGTCTATGCAAGCAGCACAGGGCACAAGGCTGGTACCGTGGAGTGAATACCAGCCCATCACAGGGCACATACACCATCACACACAATGGGAATTTTAGAGACACCGATTAGCTGAACTGCTCGTATTTGGACTGCGGGAGGAAACCAGCCATGCGAACACCAGCGGAGGAGCACGAGGTTAAACCCCCAACCTCAGAGAATCCATGCTGACGCTCGCACTACGTAACTATTATAATAACAATAATTTATGTTTCTTGCAGTACTCGCGGCTATATTTTTAGATTATTCTTCTATTATAAATGAATATATTCAAAAAACAAATTTGGGGAATTTTTCTGCAGTTAGTAAATGAAAGCAAGCATATTTTAGCATATTTTACTCCATGGATAATAATAATAATAAAAAAACATTAATTGAAGGCTAGTGGCGTGTGTAAATGTATTGTTTAAAAATATTTATATGTTAATAATCCCCCAACACATTGGATTCGGTGTTTAATTTGAATGTTTTAGTTTTGCCTTATATGCTTTGTTGTTCTAGCTAATTCATACAATACAGGACTTTTTAGGGTTAACCAAGCAAACACTGGAAAAACAAGTGCTATAATAACAAATGGCTTCTTACTGAAATGCTGACCATTTACATTTTTCCCCTGGTAGTTTTCCACAGTAATAGTCACTGTGACCATCATTAATTCAACAAAAAAATCTATTTATATAGAATCCATATGTAGACCGAGTCCACACAACAACCAAATAAAACATGACCCCTGGGCTGCCTTGGAAGGCAGTTCAGATTCAATCAGACAGATCATCCCAAACTTGTGTAACAAGCCTTTGGTACAAAAAGTCTTAATGTCACAGAGTCTGGCAACAGTAAGAGCAAGTGGTCACTATTGTAAGATAACGACACTCACAGCCCGTACAAAACCTGACACTATTATCATGTTCTACGAAGTTTCAACAGCTAAAATGTAACAAAACTAATGTGAGAAAAGTATTTGTGGATGAGAGGCAAGCATTGAAAGGAAGACCTGAGCAGACATGAAAGGTGGAGGGAAAAGCAAAGGCAGTAATTGGGTATCGGTGATACAGATAATAAGCAGTGTGTTTAAAGGAGAAAAAAGCCTATTAGTAACACCCATCTCCACGGCTGCGCTTTTTATAATCAGAGAGAAAAACTAAAATAAATATAAAAACTAAAACACGACAAAAAATATGCATTATTAACCACTCCGGTCTCAAAGTGCAAAATACTTCAGTTCACTTTAAATGTATAAAAACACACCTACACAAATGGACGAAGGCCGCGTTGTTTTCGCCTGCACTGCCTTTTTCAGATTGCCCACAAGTTCATCATTTTGAGAGCACACTGGGATGCGGAATTTCATGTGGCTGAATGACTCTCCTGGTTGCCAGGCTCAATTTGTGAGTTGCTTTTTGTGTTCTGCATGAAGTGCTAAAATGGGTATGTGACCTGGGAACATCACCCCCCAGGATGGTCAATGGCATACTGGGTGGAGGGGGGGGTTAATTACACACTACGCTCCAGAAGGTTTTATGGGCCTCTGTAGGCAGTGTTACGAGAGATGCGTTGAATCGCATTTGACCAAAACAATGACACAAGTGTCTTAGCCTGAATTTACCCATGTAATTCCCTCCTTTATGGCCCCAATGAGATGAGGAACCCACAAATCTAAACATGCAGGATTAGGAAACTATGTTTTGAGAGTAGAGAATGAGTTTTGCCTGCTTATCAAGAGTCAAAGCTACCTGCTCTGACATCAGTCTAGCCACTCGTCTAGGGAATGTAGCCGCCGATGATGCTGATTTTAGCAGGCTGTGTTACTACTGAAGAGGCGTTGGGGAATGACAAGACATGGCATTAATGCAAATGTGCAGCACCGGAGGGTTTGGTTAATCATAACTGAGCTGAAACAGAGCCTGGTGGGAGCCCAAGTTAAAAGAACAACCGCTGAAACACGGAACTACGCCTTGATCCGCTCAGCCCATCCGCTACTGTGCTAACAGGAATTTTATGCTTTTTTCCTCTCCGGGGAAACCTTCCTTGTGCTGACTTATTAATCTTGAACAGCTTTAGCTCGGTCCCTTGTACAAAATACACTTCACACCTCAACAGACGCAAACTCCAAAACAAATCCACAGCGTTGAAGTTATTCGATAATTTATTACTCCCAGCTCTCCAGGCTTACAGCCGCAGAAAAAATTAAGAGACCCCTCCATATTTTCAAACAAATCTGCATTTTTTAAATTCTGGTTTAACCCTGGTGCTGCCGGCAGAAGGCTACGCTGAGCGGCAGGTTGCTTCCGTGTCAAAATTTCTAAAACAGCAGTACACAAGAACAAGGTGAAGCAGGAGACACTGGGAACGACCAGAAACCAGGCAGGCAGAAGGTGAAAGCAACGTCCTAATGGCAGAGATGACCGTCAACTTGTGCAACAGTATCTCATGAATCGGAGGATGAAATCAAGTGACCTTCAAAAGGAATGGGAAACATAAAGTGCAGATATGAAGTGGACAATCCATAACTGGCTCAATAAAAGGTATATTTTTTCACAGATGCACACCCATAAATTGAGAAATGAGTGACACAAAAAATTGTGCTGCGTTCTCTTAATTTTTTCCATGGTTGTATTTTGAAGGAGATAGAACAGCCATAAGACTTCTGATCTACAGAAATAACTGTGCAAAAAGACAAATGCTAACAGACAAACCATTTGATTCAGTTCCTCCTTAGAAATAATAAGAATTACAGCTCATAATGCAGGTGGCTGCCCTCTGCCTTATTAATAGTGCGACCTGCCAACTCAGTGTTACATAAATAAGATTTCCCAACAAAAGCTGAGCCTGGCACACATTAGTAGGAAACTCAATGCATTAGGTCACCTTTTATATTTATTTATTGCAACACAGATCATTGGTTGTATAGGTACAGTGACTTCATTGAAGCCCTATTACCAATTCATGATAGAAGTTAATACAAAATTCGGTGTGAGTATCGGATTATTTGTGTTGGCTATTGCATCAGTAATGATCATTTTCTTTCATCCTTTTGGCTGTGAGATACAACGTTTGTTTTTCAGGGATAGTTAGAATCGAATTATTCCATCAGGAAAGGCTGACCGCTGATGATGGATCCTTTCTGGGGTCATTGATAAGATCGACCCGAGGATTTTCATATTGCAAGGTTTAGATGCATAGCTCAAGGTTTTCAAGTTCTCCTTGCCAACAAATGCCGCACAACCAATATGAGCTCCACCTGAGGTAGAATGTACTGAACAGGGATAATGTAGTAAATGCTGTCTCCACGAGCTGTGAGACTGTCCACTGATATGGAGAGTGACAGTATCCAGAACCCATTGCATGCTGTCTGTTTTAGGAGAAAAGCACACATCCAGCAGCCTCTTGTGTGAGAAGCCTTTGAAGATGATGCCACGTGGTAACTTCATTTAGAGGATGAGAGTAACGGACTGAGAGCCAGCATGTGGAGTAAAACTTGGATGACATGACTGCTGGATAATCTACCTAAAAAAGCTGGGAATGAAGCAATTCAGTGTAGCTTCTTTCTTCAGTTGTGACTCTCAAGGGTGTGCGTGCTTTACTTCAGGTCTCTAAAGTGCCACCTGACCATCTCCACCAAAAATTATTCATTTCTTGGCACATTTCACAACACCCTGACATTTTCCCAGGAAGCCCGAGGGCTCTGATGTTACCATGGCAATCAGAGAAAGTCAAGGATGCCACTCGACTCGACCAGCAAGCTCTGCAGCATCTGACTCAAAATCCACACTCAACTTTCAGAATGAAGTTCAAACACAGCTTGTTCTGTTCCTCTGTGCTCTTCGGCGGCACAGACAGGCGAGCAGCGGTTGCCAACCATGCAATCATCTGAGGTTAATCAGCCTCTATTTACGTGGCACAGGGCAGTATCAGACAGGTGCAGGATTCATCATAGTTCTTATGCAGCTGCAAAATAAAAGAAATTAACTCAACATTTAAAAATCGAGTAGCCATTTTGTGATTTATATAGTATGCAACACACAAAACTAAAATTATCAATAAATTAATGAAGAAGAGAAACAATATAAGATTAATGAATCAAACTGCTCTCACCTCTCAATCTAAAGCCTGCTGTTCTTAAACCAGTGAATAACAATCTGTTTTTTGTACCCGTTCGTCCTATTCAGGGTAATGGGCATCCCAAGCCCATCCTGGAAGTACAGGCAGTAGGTAGGGATTAATCCATAATGGGGCACCGACCCATTGCAGGGCACACACACCATTTCACACAACTCCACTTCACCTTAGCATGTTTTTGGACTGGGAGGGGGACACCGGAGTACCAGGAGGAAACCCCACAGCAACACAGGGAGACCATGTCAACTCCACACGCCTAGAGGCATGGAGGAGATTGCCAGGGAATTGGGAGAGAGCAAAAACGTGGACCATCTGGTGGTCCCCGAGGACTGGGTTGAGAAACCCTGCTCTGTGGTTAGTATGCCGCTTTGACCCATGTGATGTCCAATGATGACCCATGTGAGCAATGGTCCTTCAGAACTGAAGAACAGCAAGCAGGTGATAACATTACGGTGCACAGCCTTACCATTGTAACTGAAAGTTCAGTCAGATTGAGAATTTCTTTGGCCCCAACTCTTCAACTATCGCATTTCTCTGAACATTCAAACCAATTTGGACAATCACCATAAAAATATAACATAATGTAATGTAACATAATGTAATATTCCTGGCAATAACCCATCAGATATCGAAGAAACCTTTGATAATTTACTTTGAGGCCCCAACAGGGAGACTAAGTGATATTTTCCATCAGACCGAAATATTAGCTTACAGTTTCAATAGCGGCCCATTGAAAGGGGCAGATTCCCTTGCATAGCAAATTACTTTATACAGAGTTTTTAGGGCTGAACTTCCTGGGATATGAATCTCTAAGAATATTTTTTATCGGTTTAGCTTTTTAGCAATCATCTAAATATTCACAAACACATGCAGAAGCTCTTCATGTTAAACTTCCATAGAATTATGGCAGCATTTGATTCCTGAGATTAATAAATTATTCCTGTGTCAGTAGCAGCTGTACGGCAGTTCCTGCAGTCCATAATATTCAGCTCAAGCCTGAAGCTCCATCTGAATAAATTAGTAAATTCTGAAAAACAGATTACTGAATGAGTATCGAGGCAACTTTACATCCTTAGGAGTGAAGTCGCAAGCAAGATAAACTTTAATTTTGTACCTGATGGAATCACCTCACCCAGGATCATACTGATCACTATCTGCAGGACTAGGCCCAATTCAGCAAGTCCTTCACTGAAGATTCTCATCTTTAAGAAAATAGGGGTCACCAGCTACATTACTTAATTGGGCCATTACTGTGATTTTCACTAACTACTGTATAGCTATGGCCACATTTTAGGGAAGAGGATAATCAAGGCGGCTTTCATGAACATGTTTACATAGATCTTTGGAAACTTCAAACTTTGTTAGTGTTTTCAGATGTTAGATGGTTGATGTTGCTATTTTGCTATTTTATTATGTAAAAGACCAGCCCACACCCCAGTCTCAGATGTACTTCATAATGACATTTTGTACTGAATTTGATTGTGCGCAGGCTGTACTAAGGTTCGTGGGGGTGCTACGCGCCCACAGATTAATAACGTGCTCCCTCAGGTGGAAAGCAATCAGCCCATGTCTGTGACATACCTGTGGGATCATACCCCCTCACTAATTTGAGATGCACATAATGATTTTGTTCTGGAGCCGGCACCGATTGTGTGATACAACAAATCTGAGTAAGGTGCCATTTTATGCCATTTTCTGTTTTAGGAGATAAACCAAACATAGACCTTCTTTGCCAGTCTTTTTGGAAGCGGGTATTCAAAACCATGCAATTACAACTGGCGGCGTGTCAATTCCGGTAATGCCATTGTCACAATTCTCTAATTAAGCCTTTAAAATCCACTCAACACTCAAAATTATCTTCAGCCCTCTGGTCGGCGAAATCTATGCAGCCCCCCCGATCAGCAAAGTGTACCAAGATGGACTTATCAAAACGCATTTCTGGCTACAGGCCCGGAATGGATTCTGTCTTTTCAGGCACTCAGATACATTTTTACTCTGTCGCTACTGGGGCTTGAACACTCATGACTCAAAACTTCCATAGCGTCTGTCTGCAGCCTTTATGGAGCTCTAGCCCGCCCCTGCGCGCCACACACACACACACACACACACACACACACACACACAAACACAAACACACACATATTTGTTTCAGTGTTTTTTCAACATGGTGCATGCACCCACACAGTTCACTCATGTCCCTTTATCTGTTTTGCATACATAAACCATAAAGAGTTTCTGTGCAAGACAGTGAAGGGAAGTTTGGGATAAGATCACAGGGTCAGTGTTCAGCCCCCTGCAGTACTTATCCAGTCTTACTTGGTTTATGCATCTTTGGTTCCAGAACCAATTTTAAATGTGTTCAGCAGAATACAGTCACGTTAGAATGGAATTAATAATTACTACAGGATACAATGCAGATGTATTTCTGATACTTTGTGTTTGACAAATCATTTCTTTCTAAATTGAAAGTATTTTTAGGTGGTGGTTATTTTAATTATCTGTTTACTTTTCAATTTATAGTTTTTGAATTCAGATTCATGGAAAATTGAACTGGTGTTTTCTGGACTCGGACTCAGCTGCCTTGCGCGGGTAGTGGACTGAGCCTCATCAATCCTGTCCTGATTCCCATCCCAGCTGTCCTTGCTATAATCTTTTCAGTCTCCTCTCATTTTCTTTGTAACAAAACTGGCACCCTTTGCAGACTGCACCACTGCCTCATACAGTAGACTGCCTGCGTTAAGTTCCAGAGCTCCTACAACCCTGAACAGGGTAAGCAGTTGATAAATAGACTAAACAAGTGGCCCTAAAACCGAGCCATGAAATCTATAAAACTACTATTTTTCCATTAAATGTCATCTTCTGCAGTTGCAAAGCCACTTTATTTCCTAAGACCCTGCACTTTAATGTTGAATTGAATTAAGAACCAGATTATCAATGTCGTTGATGTAATTGTGGGAAATGATTGATAGTTTATGTCCTTTTGCATTATTGGTTGCTACACCCAGTTGCGCTCCCCCGTTTTCAGTAAATCTCTTGATGCTTTTAAAACAAAGACTGTCCAAGTTTAGTACAAATACAGGACGCCACCCAGGCGTTTCTGTCAACAATTTATCAACATGTAATCTAAGGCAGAATGCATGTGCAAAAATAACACATAGCCCAGTCCGGCATTCATTTGCATGTCTCTCAACAATTGAAGTATCCAATGATATTAAAAACAAAACCGTTACTTTATGTGGGCCTATGGTGCTTAAAAATGTCAGGTTTGTTATCAGCAACGATCATTCTCCATATCATTCATCACCTTACATCAGTGGTTCCCAACCCAGTCCTCAGGGACTCCAGACAGTCCACATTATTGCTCCCTCCCAGCTCCTAATACTTGTACCAGGCATTTGGTGTTCTTGATTGGCTGGGAGCTGGGAGGGAGCAAAAATGTGGATTGTCTGGAGTCCCTGAGGACTGGGTTGGGAACCACTGTCTTACATCTACCACAAACTACCTTACCAGGTACTTATCCAGCTAAATAAGAAATCCGGCTTCATGATGGGGCCCCATTTAATCCCACCTCATGCAATGTATTTTCGATTTAGTAATGAACATTGCTTTTTTTTAAAAGAAAATGTATATACAAGCCCTTGACGACTAATCCTTAGCAACAGTCAACAAAAGATATATGACCTTCCATGAAGCCTGATAAATCCAGTGCTCCACTGATGGGTGAAATAATTAGATCAAACTTTAAAAACAGACTATACTGTGTACTGTGGAGGAGTGTGGTGTGCCATTGATTAGTACCGTCAGGAACTGCATTTTATAATTAGCAACCATACAGGCGGTACTCTTCTGTGTCAGGGTAATCGCTTTGATGGTGTTATTGTTGTAATCCTTTGCTAAACTGTATTGCTAGGGCATACATCCAGTGTTAAAACTGATTTATATATTTATTTTATACAGCTGCGATGATTCATTTGTATTACTACGACAATGAGTGCTGAGAGATTAAATGGACACGTTCCATGGGAGGTGATCTGCAAAATCTGCAACACGTGCATACCAAACCCAATTGTAATATAATTTATTTCTTGTAAAGATGATTGCAATGGCGTATGTAAAACATATACGTCTACTTATATTGTTGTTGTTGTTGTGTGTGCACTGCTTTTATATTGTATTATATTGGTCTGTATTTAAAGCACTAAAACTATTTATTGCTGCATTTTTTTTCATTCGGAAAAGTTGAAATTGAAGAGTCGTTATAATATTTTTCCTTTATTATCTGAAGTACTTACATTTTAGAAGTTAGACGTCGTCTGCATCTTTAGTTTCCGCACCTCCAATATTCACTGCCCGCGTTCACATATTACCCATTCAAGTTAACTTTTCACTAAGAAAATGCATCTCTTCGCAAAATAAAAAGAGAAAACAATGAGCATTTCCGACCACAAGGTGTCAGTAAATATCAATGAATCGTTTTAATTGAGAGCAAGGGACTGTGCATTTAGCAAAACCCACCCGAATGTCACGCACTCGCGCACGAAAGAAACGCACAGCACGTTCCAGTATAACTTTTGCAGAATGTTTTTTTTCCCGTCTTGTTGTATAACAACGAAGGAGGTAATGTGTAAAGAAGTAGACGGAAATCAACCAAAAATCTAGTTTTTGTCGTTCTCCAGGTGCATGGAATTTTATAAATCACAAAACGATTTGAATGCGTTTTAACTAAACATCACAAAAACCATAATCACTGACTTCACCAGGGCCCTTCTTCTTAAAAAGAATCCTTTACCAAATTCCAATTCAGGCAAAGTTGTACTTGGTGTTAAGTTCCTACTATAACTGTAGTACAGCACCTAGCATAGTGATGGTTAAGTATTTAACCATTAATTAATTATACTACATACAGTACAAGATACAAACTAAAATCAAACATCCAACATCTGTGTATGTTACACTCTCAGAAAAAAGGATACAAATTTGTACCTTTGCTTGTCACTGGGGCTGTACCCTTAGCTGTAGGTAATTGTATACCTTTTAAGGTACAGAAATGGACTCTAAGGAACATCCCGGAGGTACAAACAGGATCAATGTATCATCAATGGTAT
>JAODKC010000009.1:15607959-15634639 GCA_026777985.1 Mormyrops attenuatus | reverse complement strand
AGAGCTAGATAAGATTTTAACAACTCTGAGCTATTAGTTAAGTTCTCCCCAAATGAGCTTGATGGGCCGAATGGCCTACTTTCGTTAAATTTCTTATGTTCTTACTATACCAGTCTGACTCCAATGTCCCGTTCTACACCCACACACACATACCTATTCTGTCACACCCCAAAACCCTAGACAGGGGAATCGTAACACAGCATACACACGGGCCCTTTCTAGATTAGACTGCCTGCCCCTGTTTTATACTCAACTGGATGACTGAAACAAAACCCTGGTCTGAATTTTTACTTTCAGGACCTGAAACATACACCTCTGTATGTTATTGAATCTCAGGGCACACAGCATGATAACATGCCATATGGCTGTACACATAAGCACTGCCTTAATCAAAGATGAGCAACCATTTCACAGAGGGACCTAAACATTTTATGTCTTTTATGTGTAATTTATTGTAGACTTCTTGAGGCTGCACCTAATTTCATTGTACTTATTACAATGACAATAAAGATAGTTTGATTCTGACATGAGATTCTACCAGCTTTTCAATACTAAATATCTAAAAATAGTTGAATTATTAAATAGTATCAGTATATATAATAACAAAGCTCTCTGTCAGCCACATTATGCTAGGGAATTGTTTCTATGAATTTGAGAAATGTGGGAAGGGGTTTCTAAATGGTTTTTTCCTTCCCCATATGATTGAGGCAAACAAATATCTCAGGAATCTAAGATTACGTGACAATATATTTTTTGGTAACAAAAACAGGAAGCCCTGTTCAAGCTATTTGAGAGCCGATCAGCTCCTCTATGTGGCGTTGCTCAGAATTTGTAAACAACTCACGTTGGGGTCTAGAGACTCCTCATCAGCACTGTACAGGTTCTGTTCCCCCTTGTCCTCGTTCTCTTTTTTCTGACCGGTTGGCTCTTTGGCCTTAGCTTCCTTTTCCGCTGCCTTCTTCTCGGCTTTCTGGCGCCTCTTCAGCTCACTGGGAAGAAAGGCGTAGGCGAACAAGCTCAGCTACAGCCACACTAGTCAAATGTTTACTGCAGCTAGTACAGTTCTAGTAAAGGTTTAGGGGATGGCAAAAGGTTGGTCTTTATTTTTTCTTTGGGTAGCAGGGAAAAGCCACCAACCTTTTGTCATCTTGCAACCGAGTCCCCAGAAGACGAGAGGGGATGGCAGTTGTGTTTGGGAGAATTAAATTTGACCTCTGAACCCAGACCCCCAAGGATCGGAACACCTGCTGCTGGGCATATCTAACGAGAGTCAGCATGGTGTGATGAGCTGAGCTACCAAACTAGTCCCGTCACTGCCCAGACCTAGAGAGACAGACACACATATTCATAGAAAAGTCACTGTGCCTATCCTGGTCCCCGACCATTTTACATGACTGCAGTACATCCTTCAATAATTTCTTACAACTGTAATAGGAACTCCTACTACTCCTTACACTTTTATGTGACACTCTATTAGAAATAATCAGGAAGTTCATCAAATGTTGCTGAATAATAGAGGGGTTCTACTTAGAGCTCCCAAATATTCGTTAGCCGTATTGCTTAGCTACATATCAAGTACACGTTTTGACACAGTCATGCAATAATATGCTAAGAAATAAAGTATGTCATATCTTATTAAAATGACGAGTAACAAATAGGCACGCTGCCTCAATGTAATTTAATCTGTTTCCTACATTTTTGTAACACTACAGTGTCTAGCTGGCTACCTAACCGACATCGATCGGTCACTTCACGTTTAACTCAAAAGCTTACGATGCTCCTCAGTCTGAATTTTTGTCTAAATCAATCATGACTATTTCTCGATATTCTGCCTGCAAAAGCGAAAGTCCCTCCCTCGTAGATAACATGAAGCAAAACTTCTTTAAGCATGGTTATTCCGTACACGTCAAAATATTCAAGGAAAAAGTAGTCCACTTGCGCCACCAGCGTCACATAACGAACTACGGGAACTCGGTAGACATATTGCGTTTTCGTTTCAGTATCTCACGGGAATTGTAGTATTCTTTCATTACATACCATATGAACTGAGTGTGAAATAGCAAAAATAAGACTACAAGTAACCGTGATACTGATCAGCTCAGTGATGTAAAGGTCGACGGGATTTGTATTTCTTCAGATCCCACGTGCAGTTCAACTCAGACTCGCTATCCCGGCTTCCAATTCGTGAAGCTGATGCAAGTTTTGTGCAACGGTAAACCGCGTATCATGGAAGCTAGCCGGTTATATGCGGTTCATATAATCTGTTTCAAATTTAGGTACAGTATACATGAAATTACATCGTGGTGCATCTACTCACTTTTTGCTAAGTTTGGCCTCCCCTTCGGTTACCACCACGTCCGCCATGATCCCCTTCTTACTGTACGGGAAACAGCACAAAGCACTACGAAGAAATGCTCTTCCGGGCAGCTGCGGAAGGATATTTAGCGAAGCTCCGTGGAGGTGGGTTTAACCTACGTCATGCATGGTGAAGCACTGAAGGGTGTTGCGCTCCCCAATTATGTCATCGGATCATTAAGGTAAAACTGTATCATTCCCAGTATATTTGATGATGAAAATGTTTCATTTATTGTGTTATATTTATGTACTTTGCTCGCTTACACTTTTTTGTAAGACGTTTTAAATTTTTAGTTAGACCTGCTCATGAACCCACTGACCATTTCCTCGACTTTAGTTGTTAAATTAATATCGTATAATTGTACAATGCGTGTCTTTAAGCCGTGGAGTGAAAATACCGGCCATTTTGTTCCGGATCACGACATCATCTAAACTCACTCAAGCCAAGCCAATGTTCACAGCAAAATCTTAAAGATATTACAATATTAATAAATTCACACACAGTAAATACCACAGATGGAAAAGAAAAACGTAAAATCTATTTTTATTGATATAGATAGCAGCAAGTATACAGAAATATAATTGCAAGAGTATACAAATGTCTTGACAAAAGCAAAATACATATATTTCTCCATTTTAATAATTAGTTGTTCACCTAGGTAGCTAAACACACATAGGCAAACTATTCTCCAGACTCCTCCCATATCAGTGCTGTTTGTCAACTACTAAAGCTCAGAAATAAAGGACACATCTACAGGTGATAAAGCAAGCGTTCACATCAAAACAACAGGTTAAAGGGACACACAATGAGAATGGTGCAAAAGCTGACCAATAATACTTTCAAAAGGCAAAATAAAACTAATATAAACAAAAGACACACAAAACGCTGGTGATGGGTGTGTTTAAACTTTCAGTGAGATTTTTTAGGTCATGTTGATTGGTTATGAGCTCTCTAACCGCCCACCCCACTACCCACAACCCACCCCGGCCCCAGGGCAACAGAGCCAACTGCCTTGGCATCAAACAGACAAGAAAAACCCATAAGTTACATAAATAAATCAGCATAATTATAATATTTAGTCATAGTTTCCCCTTCCTCTTGTAATGAAAAATCACAAGTGGCTAACAAGAAAAAAGTAGTAACAGGTTTACAGTTGTACCAAATCAAGCTGCATAGCAGTTTGACACAAGACTTCAACTGCAGTTAAGTCTCACAAGATAAATTCAATGCTTTTGTAAAAATGAGTTATACAAAAAAAGAAACTCACAGATGCACCCACTTACTGGGTCATTGGATAGGGAGGGGAGAGGGACAGGTTATTCTTTATGGGTAATAGTCCACCACAAACATCTGATGCAATGGCTTGCAAGTCATTACTGAAAATAACATCCACTAACATCTGTACCACTGACAAAAGGAAATAGGCAGCGTTGGTACAGGAAATTACATTTTGATTAAAAACACATAAAAGGTTCGTCAAGGCACACACATCTCAAACAATGTACTAACTGATAGCCTGAAATACTCTTGCCATCTGCTTCACATTCCAAAATATGAAATATCATCTTTCAACTTGCAATGTAGTTCTTTAAATGTCTTAACAGTTAGATGTATGTACATGAGTATGCAAATGAGTATGTTTTTTTTGCGCATTTATGGGTCCATCCAAACATCTCAAAGACCATCAAGGCAAAAGAAATGTACCCTAAAAATTGGCCCCCTAAAACACAACTATTAAAATGCAATATTTAAAAACAACTGTGTGCTTGAGATTGGAAGGAAAAAAGACGGGTCATTCATTGTGTTTATTCTTATCAAATAAATTTTACCAAATTCCACTGCCAAAATATTTTTATGTATAAGAATATATAAAGAATGTCTTATCTTAATTGGTCCGATCTCAGATGTAGGAGGTCTAAGTACAACCTACACCTTTTATGAGGTAAGGTACACAATGTACATGTCTTTATGACTCTCTGAAATCAGAGTTTTGATTAATGTTTTACCACTTAAATGGTGTCACTTATCATTGTTGTCCCAGAATGCATGGAAACCTGTGCTTTGCATGATGAAATGTCATAAGTTGTACATGTTGATATTACAGCATAGGTTCCCCACAAAAACATCAGTTCTCTATATTGTTGCACTCTTCTTTTTTAGGGAAAAACCAAGCACAAGAAACAAAGTATATAAACAACAAAAACGTGTCTCTCAATCACAGTGTACAAGGTACATCTGGGATTTTTTCCATTAATGTCATAATATAATGCTGAACATTACATTACGATTACATGATTTTTTGAACTGCAATTGCAGAAGGGAGTTGCTCAGCCAAATATCCATTTTTAATGGGAAAACTAGAGATAAATATTAAGAACTGGGCCGCGGATTTAAACCAAAATCTTACTTGTACATGAAGTCAGCCGTAGATGATAATTGTCATTCACTGCTGTCAGTCTTGAATGTGAATAGATCAGATATGTGATGAAAGAGAGGCAATGACCAAGATCTAAACCAGGAAAAATGAAAGTAAAAATATACAAAAATCCATATTGGAAACAAAATCTGACATCCAAGTTGAAGGGAAAAAAAATCTAAATCACAGACAGTAATTTCCTTCAGAAGTCCACTCGCAGCTAAAGTTTCTGCAGTAGGTTCCTTTAAACAACTAAAAGATAACACTTGAGTATTGAGAGGATAAAGGGCCCTTCACTGATGACCTTCACAAACACCCGCTATAGAAAGCTGCTTATTTCCAACAATTAGTAAATGTAATTATTATAACAACAGTTAAAAACACCAACAAGGACACAGATGTAAAAAGAAGACTTCACGGCGCCATTTTCATTGTTGTCATCACAGAGACCAATCTCTCAGGTCCGGCAAATATTTTAGCTGCATAGTCTCACTATGAACAAAACTACTGCCAGAGCCCTGCCTGTTCCAGCCACACACTCGGGGTACGTGTATGGAAATAGATAAACGAGTTTGGCAGCTTTGAGAAGCACCCGGCAGGTTGAGATTTACAGCTTTACACACCACCAGGTGTTTGAAAGAAAACAAAAAAAGCACATGATTTTCACTCCTACTCTGGTCAAAGAGAAAAGAAGATGCAAGCATATGCCTGCTTCGGCCATAAAGCTGGCAAGGTGCTGATGTGTAATGGGGTGGCAGGTGACCAAAGGTCAGACATCTGCCTGCCATTTTTTTTCGATTTTCCAAATTTTGCGCATATCCGGGTGCAGAGCCTGAGGCAAGAGCGTGGGGGGCGGGGGTTGTACAGTAAGATCGATATTAACACAAACATGACTGTTAATATACTTAACATGATAAGTCTCTATCCCTCCTGCACGTAGCACCACGTCACATGGCAAAAAACTGGTAAAAGTGAGTGAATGAATCCCACTGTGGGGAAATTGCTGCCTTCCAGTCACACATACAGCTGCGTTACACGTTTCACGCTAGTACTACAAGGGGCAGGGAGCTCCTGTAGGATCCAATGCCGATGCACTCCTTTATATTACATGTGCCAGATGCTGAAAAATTAAAATGACATCCACCGTAGAGACATCACTAACAAATAAAGTATATACAGTTTTACACGCAGTATAATTAACGATATACACTACATTATTCTGAATAGACACACACAGATTTTATGTGTACACTGTTATATATGGTTATGAGCACACTGCATATTATGAATGACCTAAATTCTGGCCTATATCTTCACCCCCTTTAACCTCTCCATTGTCTTCATCTTCTTTTCCATCATTCTGAGCGACCAGTGTGAGAAGTTCACGTTATACCCTTTAGGGTCTGGGTAAAAATGGAGCAGGAGGGGGAGGGGGTTTCAACTAATCCAACTCCTTATAAAATTTAAGTTAAAAAAAGCATGCATGAGTAAGAAAATACTATAAATATGTACAGTAAATATGGGCAGAGATGTTCATATAACAATCGAGAGACTTACAAATAATCTGTAAAAAATGAAATAGCAGAGAGAGGATGAGAGAGGGAGAGCGAGAGAGCGCTGCAGGTCAGTACAAGGGGTAACTGGTCTCAAAGTAAAGCATTATAAAGTGCCGAAAGTCTAATGTTAAAAATATACAAAGGGACATTTTTTCTTTCTTTGTAGATCTTCTTTTCAGTTATTTACCTAAAACAGTTCTTTAACATTAAAAAAGAACCATGGTTTCATAAACAGTTAGGACTACACACAGGCAGCACTCTAAAGTGCAGAGCACCTGTGTGCTCACTGACATCAACCCCCCTGTAGGGGGAGCTGCAATGTGCTATGCTGAGAACTGAGACGATTATCCGTTTCGTCAACTGACATGGTAACGACTGTTACTTAGCGGTAGAGGGCTATACAACAATGATTCTGTCATCTCTTGGGGAACAGCAATTATATTCCAACAATGTGACAAACTGGGATAAAGTAACCTTTGCCGCCCCCCCCCCCCACACACACACACACACACCCTCAGGTCCAGTTGACGTCTGACACTGATCTTCTGTGCCAGTCTCAGCTGAAATGTGTTTGAGCCACGAGGAGCCGATGTCTTGAGGGGGCAGTTCGCTTGAAGAGGATTCTGTGGGCGCTCACTCCTCCACTGCAGCATCTCGGGATCGGATTGGTGGGAGTCCTCCCAGGATCTGCAAGGAGATCCAAAAGCATTAAGTGCAAGATCCTTCAGAACTTCACAGCTGTAATTTGGCTATTTGGTTTCCATTATGGTCACGTCATTTTGTGGAATGTAAATGTCACTGCTCCGGGGGGATGGATCAAGATAAGGTAGCCAGGACCTGTGTGTATCTCTTAGGAAAGATTACTGGAGGATCAAACTGACATTTCAGGAGCTTTGTGGGAAATTGCATCACCTGAACTTAACACGAACTTCAAAAGGATGATATTAGCCATTTAAATGTATTTACATATTTATAGCCAACATAAACTGTAACAAAAGTACTATGATTCAGTCAGTCACCTGAGTCCAAAGGTCCTGCTAGTATGAGGGGGAGAGGTTGTTCCCCTGATCCTGGAGGCTCACAAGGAGGTCATCGATTTTCTCCATGTTCTGTGAGGTTGTCAGGCTGTTCTGCATGTTCCCGGATTCAGACATGGACTGGTTAAGAAGGGACTGGATCTGAGCGTCATTCTCCCGCTGGTTCTGACCCGACTGACTCATGGCGATGAGCTGGTCGGATAGTGTGGGCCCAGGAGAATCTAAGAGCTGACTGCACTCTGAGGAGACAACAGAAGTTTTCAAGCACTGACACGGAGTGTAGCCACTGGGGGGGGAGGGGTCATATCTGCAAAGGGCCAGTGTGCACGCAGGTTTTTGGGGTAACCTTTAGGTCAGCTGTTCAAACCCACATGTGAGGAGTCTTCAGCCAATCAGTCCTCTAATTGGTAATCTAACGAGGGACTTGCAGTGAAAACCCGCACACACAGTGGCCCCTTCTGGGTAAGACTGCCCACCCCTGCTCTAGACATGATGAAAATAAATGCCAGTTTATCTCCTCATGGCTGAAGAAACAAGAACTGTCTTGTGGCACTTGGAAGAAGTTTAAATATGGTCTCTGTTAGTAATATGTTTTTCAAGTTTGATACATAAAACATGTACTGTCTCTCCACTCTGAGGACCTTTTAGATTTAGCGTTAAGCTGAGCTTTCACTGGAGCAGCGGTAGAATACATGGCTAAATTCATACAGGTATATTACCCATAACTCACGCATCTCCTAGTAAGTTTCACACCTGGAACCTTCAGGTCTGAAATCAGAAATCAATGAATTTTGACCTAACATCTTCTGCACTATACCACCCATTTTCTTTGTGTACTGTAGTGTGGAGATGCCATGTTATTGTGTGTTTCAGCTAAGTCTGTACAGCTGAATAAACTGTATTATGCAGAAGTATTAGCTAAGCAACAGAAAAGGGAGCATGTAAACATATTCCGATATCTGACTTCTTTTGGCGTACTATTAAATTATGTTTTGAAAATGCTTTTAGGTAGATCTTGACAGCCAGGGGCAGATTTCCTATAAGGCAGGGGAAGGCAGCCGCCTGGCCCCCCAAAAACTAGAGGCCCCGTGAAGACAGAATTTCCAGAAGTTACATTTATGGATATAAAATAATATAATATGACTATTTAAATTATAGTCAGGCATGGATATAACTGGTTCGCAAGTACACATTCACCTTTAAAAATTATACATGCAACAATCGATCGTCTGTAAAAGCGAAAATGCGAATTTTATGTGCATTTGCGCTGCTATGACAAGAAAACACCTTACATTTTAACCTGTATACTGCAGATGAAGTAGAGTTAGCATATAAAGATTTTTGTTTTTCAAAGCGATTTCAATCTGAATGTGGAAACATTCAGAAGTTTCATGGGTTAACTGTAAGACAAAGAGTTTATTACCTCAGATTTTAATAATACTTTATTCAGAACTGGAAAAGTTTTCACATATCCCTTCTTGCTCTCCATGAGACACACGGAAATATTAACAAGTGAGTGCCAGTTAGGGGTCAAAGCACAGCGTTAACCAGCATCTAGCACCCCTGGTGCAACTGGGATTGAGCCGACGACCTTACTATCGCGGGCACAACGTCCTAACCCTAGTCACACGCTAACCTATATAATTTAATATACATCTGAACTGCATAAAAATTGGAAAAAAAAGGCACACGAAGCAGGAGAGCCCAGCCAAGGCAGACACCCTCACCGTTCTGGATCCCAAAAAGAAACAGCCCCGGTTGCTGGTCCTGCCCGGGCTGACTCATGGCGCCGCTCACGGCCGTCTGGAACAGCGTGCCGGGCTGCTGCACAGGAGAGGAGCTGGTGGTCTGCAGGCCCCCATTCTGCGTGGCGAAGATGGAGGTCTGTGGGAGGTCCCGGGAGCCCAGGCCGCCCTGCAGGGCTGTCATGGTGGCCTGGGGCATGAAGATGGCGATGGGCTGCTCAGTGGCACCGGCAGAGCTGGGCACCAGCTGCATGGGCTGCTGCTCCTGAAAGAGGCCTTGTTTGGGGGAGTCACTGGTAGACGGATTCCCCACCGTGGAACTCTGGTCTTGGAAGGACATTGGCTCCGACGGCTCCTGCTGGGCAACGCTCTGAGGGAAGAGGAGCGCCTGATTCGTGGGCTCCTGCGAGGAGAGGCCCCCGGCGCCCAACTGGGCCTGGCTGCTGAAGAGCAGGGCGGGGGGGTGCTCCTGGGGGTTGAGGGGGCTGCCACAGTACAGCAGGCTGGCCGGCTGCGGTTGCTGGGGGCTGGGTGAGAGTGCCCCGCTGGGGGTGTGGGGGGACAGGCTCTGGAAGAGGGAGCCCTGCTGCTGCTGGGGAGACTGTTGCTGCTCCATGGGGCTGCTCTGCTGCAGGGACGCGAGCTGCGGCTGCGCCTGGAACACGGAGACCGACTGGGGCTCGGCGCCCGGCGTCTGCATGGAGGTGAGGAAGGCCAGCTGCTGCTGCTGCTGCTGTTGCTGCTGCTGCTGACCGGCCTCTGCCGTGAGCTGTCCCTGGAGGGCGCTCTGCGACAGGAAGAGGCCGGAGCCTGCGGGCTGCTGCTCCTGAGAGAGGCTAGAGCCAGTCAGCACATTCAGCGTGTTCTGGTAGAGGGCTGCCTGGACCTGCTCCTGGGTGGGCTGGGCCTTCTGGGCGTGAAACAGAGCCCTCTGTTGGTCCTGCGTGTCCGTCAAGGGGCTCGGGGTGTGAAAGAGTTGCTGGTTAGGAGAGGGGTGGGCAGGAGGCTGCTGCAGAAAGCTGGACGTCTGGATGGAGAGTAGCTCCCCTGTTTGTTGGAAAAGGGCCACCTGCTGCTGCTGTTGTTGTTGCTGCTGCTGTTGCTGCTGTTGGGCGGCACTCCCGATCAAACCATCAGGCGGCTGGAAAAGGGCGCTGTGGCCCTGGACCAGGGTCTGCGGAGAGCCCTGCTGCTCAGGGGTCTCACTGCGTGAGCCCCCTGGGAAGATGGAGCACTGCATGGGGATCTGAGGCTGGAAGAGCTCCGACTGGAGCTGCTGGAGGTTCTCCAGGACTTGCTGCTGTTGTTGCTGTTGCTGTTGCTGCTGCTTGGCCAGTGGGCTGTCAGTGGACTGCAGCTGCAGGCTGTTCATGTTCTCCTGGACCTGCTGCTGGACACTATCCGGGGGAGGGGCGGAGCTGTACAAAACTGAGTTGAGCTGCTGCTGCGCGGCCGCCTCCAGGACCTGCTGCACCAGACTGCTGCCGCCCGGCCCGCTCGCCGAGAAGCCCCCGGCCTGCAGCTGTCTCACCGCCCTCTCCAGCTGAGCGACCCCATCCTGGGAGAAGAGGGGGAGCTGTGGCTGTTGGGTCTGGGCTTGAGGAACGTCCACCATCTGGGCGAGGCCTACCATGGTGCCTTCGGCCCCCTCTCGACTGAGGCCATCTGCGGGCTCCAGGAGGAAGGACTGGGGTACCTGCTGGAGCAGGGAATCTCCCGGCACGGGGAACGAGCCGCTGGGTGCAAGGTCCTGCTTCTGGATGGTGGCTAGGGGCTCAGCCGTGGCAAAGACTGCCCCCTGAGGCGGCTCGGGGTCGCCCTGCTGTCTAGCCATGGGGCCAGGGAAAGGGCTGCTACTGGCCGGGACGCCGGAGCACACGTCCAGGGGCTGCTGTGCAGCCACGATCGCATCGGATGTCTGAGCGGAACACAGCAACGAAAGCCAATAAATATCCAATGAGAGATTTAAAAACCGAAAAAGGTGGACGTCTGATAAAAGCGAAGCAATAATTACGCGAATGGGAAAAATTCTGCATGTTATCATTACAATATTTTTTAATACCTTGAAGACGGCTGTTGCTGCGGCGTTGCTGGACACCTCCATGGGAGTGACCTCCTCCCTCTTAACGAGAGGCATCATGGGCGCCATCAGAGTGTTTTCCAGGGTACAGTTGTTGCTTTGTATGACTGAGAGCACCCAGTTGCACACAGGAACAAATAAAAGGCACGTTACACATACCACTGAAGAACAGCAGCAATACCACAAAAAAAGACTTTTTGCACAAAAGTCAACCCTTTTAAATTGCTCAACACCACATCAAAAGTCTGTACTAAGCAAACATAACTGTTAAATTCAATTAAAAAGTAAAATAGTATTACTAGTACCTCCACACAATTGAAATACAAATATCCCAGTGCACTATACTTAATAATTGCTGGGTCAAAAAATTTAATTACAAAAACGGAAAAAATAGAATTCCAAGTTTTATAAATAACGCTGAGTCAACAGCAACCAAAGTACCTTTCATCTGCTCTTCAAAAGAGCAGGGTTTGGTTGGGGGCGACGTCTCCGTCTTCACGGGCACATCGACCACTTTCACTGCTGAGAGACGCACGCAGCCATGTTAGGGCCACACATTGCCGACCTTGTCATATCTAATATCATAAAGTTGCAAGCTGAGAAATATAATGGGGGACACTTAACATGTCAATACATTAAAAAGCAAAGTTTTGTTTAACATTGCTTTAACATAAAATTGACACGTACAGCTACTTGGTAAAGCATTTTAAAAAGAATAACTTTGAAACTGGACTTTGTCAGTGTTGTCATCATTATAATTAAATCCTGTAGTGCATTCGCGGTATATATTTGCAGATGAGCTTCACTTCTAACTTAAGAAATTTACAAACGAGAGGAGGTCATTCGGCCCATCAACAACACCTCTAACAATGTCCACTTTCGATTTCATACTGCTAAAGGACTTCCGAGGAACACACAAGGATCAGTCCTTAATTTTGGCGCCATCTGGCTCGTCTGGTACAAAAGGGCGCTGTTAGGACGCTTTCCCACCGCGCCAGATATTGCATTTTTGGTCTCGGTACTTTCTGTTTTCCACTAGGTTCCAGTACCTACAGTACCTAAAGTGGCAAACCAGCTAGGGTACTTTTTTGGTACTTCTGTACTTGGGGTGGGACTTGAAACGCTTCCTTTGTCAACTGGTTATGCAAACAGCCTGCCGCTGAAGCACAATACAAACGCCGCCTTGAAAACCGTCACTAACTCGACAAACAACAATAAACGAAGGTAAAAAAATGTAGTGATAATGGATGCATGGACAAATTAAGATATCCAAGCCTTAACTGCGGTCTGATCAGAAGAACAGATATAAACAAGATAAAGACAGCATGACAAGAAGTAAAAAAGTATTTTGTATAATATACTTGGACAGCACAGTATTGAAAATTTCCAAATATTGCCATGTGACTTTGTTGTAATAAATATGAAACAATAGTACGGTACCTGGTGCAGTGGAAAAGTGGCCTTGGGGCTGCACTTCAAGCATGTCATCAGGGTACCCAGATTAATATATATGTATAAACTTTGTTTAGAAAATGCAAACGTTTTTCATTGGTTTTGCACTCCACTTCTGAGCATTACCTCAGAATAAAGAGAGCTGACCAGGGGGCAGATTAACTTTTCTGGGGCTCCTAGGCCAACATGGTTAGGAGAGCCCAAAACAGGCCACTTGACCTGCTTTTAGAGCCGAAAGTGAAACGAGAGAGAATTAAAAACGATGCAGGGGGCTGTAGGCTATAGCCTAGGGTAGCCTCTTCATCAGTCTGCCCCTGGAGATGATTGCATATAGAGACAGAACACCAGCCTGGTTTCACAACAGCAGATTGGGAGATAAACCTCATGCTTCTAATGCATGAGCACACCCACTGGAATAAGCATGGTATTGGAAACAAAAGTAGCTGGTGTAAAGGGTGGTGCAGCAGGAAACACACACCTGGCTCCGGAGTGTAGGTGAAAGGCTGAACATCGTGGGACCTCCCAGCATTGGTCACCACATAAATGCCCACTGACACCGGAGCAGAGATGGCTGGGTTCTGATACGGCGGCACTTTGACGATCAAGTGATTCTGCAGGAAACCAAAAGGAGACACCAAAGATCAGCTTCATCTGGTGAGGCTCGAACTGCAGAGCAGAGAATTATACAGAGCAAGCTTAGATGTCTGTAGCTTTGCAGGAAAAGCATGAAGATAATAAAAAGGAAGTGGGGAGGCGGCTGAAACAAACAAACAAACATCTACCAAGAGAAGTGTCTGGGTGTTTAGATATTCAAAACTCAAAAAGAAAACATTCAAAAACAACTGTGGTTTTAAAGGACAAAATGAAAACCTGTAGATCCACTGCCAAAGCCCAAGGCAAAAATTACAAACAAGTCAGAGAGGATCAGACCAGCATAGCATAGAAATCAGTCATCATTTTTCCACACAATAACACTTCGACAATCACTGCACCTGAAGTACTTTAAAGCAGGGAAAAAACTTGCGAATGAAAGTAACTTATCTTTAAAAATATTTAGATGGACATTTTTAAAAGCACATTACCTGGTGGAACAATTCCGTGTCGATCTCAGCTTCTGCCTTCCAAGATTTTTCATCTTGAAAAGAAATTTAGTTAGCCGTTATCTACTGATATATAAGGATTCAGGAAATACACCAACTACAATAGATACAATGGGAATGAGATGTACTGGATGTAAGTGCCTGGATGCCTGTCTCTACCTGACGCATTTTCCTGGAAGATGACTTTGGTTCCCTTGAGGAAGTTCTTTCCGATGAGGAAGACCTCCTCTCCTCCCTTTGCCGAGCAGCTATGCAGGCTCTTCTTCAGGATTTCGGGCACCCCTGCTGGCTGGGCTGTGGACAGAAAAGAATACAAGTAAGCCTCTCTAATGAGGAAGGCAAAAACTTTTCCTAAGCAGAAATACTGCCCACAAAAATGACAGGAATGTTAGATATGTTCAGAGCACCACCACTTCACACAGCATTCGTACAGACAAGATGGCTGATTGCCACCTGTTACCGAAAGCCGTTACCCAACACACCCCAGGGGAACCTGTGCTGGAGTATAGGGATACTGATCATTCGGTATTCCTCGGAAACAGCATTTAAAAATGACTGAGAGAGTTCACAGACCATGCAGGCTTCCCTTCTGTGGTACAATCAGTCATCGCACCAACTGTAATGTCATTAACAACAACAGCGACACTGTTATCTGCTCCAATTCTCATCCAATAGTAGAACACAGAGTTTTGTTTTGTTGTAAACTGTTTCATAACAAACTCCCCCACCCCTGGTTCCTATGCATTTGCACAACCTCTCAGCTTTTTACAAGTTCCCCCCATTTCATGTGGGTTTGGGAAATTAAGGTATTTTTAATTATATGTTATTACCAATATGATGTTACACTACTTTTACATGTTTTGTACCCTGCCTGACTGGTACTTTTCCATATGGCACCATCAGGTTTGTTAGGTCCACAAAGACAGTTTTCTGGAAATATACTGGAATGTGTCCTTGGCTGTGGAAGCTAAAAACACCTTATCTTTGTGGAGGGTCCGACATGGGGTTGAGAAACTGACGAAGACGTTCACATCTCACAGATCCAGGAGCACTCATCTTCTCATTTTCTTGTCCCTAATACTTTGACTGCTTTATCTATGTTTCATTAAAGTTAGTCACTATGAAACGCAACCATCTCCAGAGGAGGTCCTTGCTGATTCATCTGCAGCTGCCTGATCTACCAATTACGTGTGAATTCGGTGAGCCACCTTTTTTTACGACATGAGAAGTGATGCAGCCAACTCTGAATGTAAAAATAACTCAGTACTGAAGAATTTATGTTGGTTTATGTGATTGCAATCATTAATGTTTGATGTACGCATTGTAATTTGACTTCTTGAAGGTACTGGACAGTGACTCCAGTTTGATATCCAGGTGTCAGACAGGGATCACTGCTCCTTTTTGTGTATTCACTGTTTAAGCAATCTAGTCAGGGGTCAGCTCTATTTCATGTGATTATGAATCACTGAAATAATCCGTGAAATTCATCTGATGTTTTTGCCCGATCCTTTTCAGTTACAGTTGGATAATAAAAACAGAACTGTGCACTTGGTTTTATATGTCTATGTGTTGTTACTGTAAAGTTACACTATAGCCTGTCATTATGTGCGTTTCACGTTTGAAAAATTTGAAATTGAATTTCCACACAGATGTATAGTTTCATAATCGTGATTGATACAAAGTGTAAAAAGAGTGAAGCCAAGCCAACTACTGTTAAAGGTGATATGGAACCTCCTGAAGTGAGAAGCACTGAAATGTCTGATAGGCTAAACAAAGACTTGGACGATCGCTTGGGCTTAGACAAAACAATCAGTGTTACTTGGACTAAATTCATGATTGACACTGACAAAGATGATAGTTGGCCATTAAGTGACATTAAAAGTGCTTGAAGTAGGACTGTATGTACATAAAGAAACAGGGAAGCTGGAAGGCATTTATAAGCGCCTGAAAGACATCAAACACCCATGTAAGGGATGGTGGATGCGGGAAATCACATTAAAAATGACAAAGAATTTTACGTGCTGCATTCATGTGATGGTGTGGAATTTTGAGCACACTTTTCACTTCAATAGAGCAAAAAGCTGTGCAAAGGTGGACATTAAGGAGCTAGCAGTCAGGAGGCAGAATTTGGCTGCAATGAACTGTGTGATTACATTAATTCACTCTGTCATTCCAAACCTGACTGATGCCTAGTGATATCATGTTTGCAGAAGAAAGGAGCTCCCGTTATGGATTTTTATAACCACTTTCAAGTTGTTTGGGTTTGACATGCTAGGTCTCCAGGTCTAAAAACAGCAGGCCGAGTTAGCAGAAGCAGCTGTAGGCCTCTGAAGGCAGCCCTTCTTAATGTTGACGATGAAATGAGGCGTTTTTATAAAGCAGCATGTGTAGATTGCGAAGGAGCAGGTATGACCTGCTGCGATAGCAGATTCTCATGTCAGACTTGAGTGTGTCGTGGAAGTGAAGCGGTGTGGCATTCAAGCAAAAGAAAGACACTGCAACTCCTGTACTCAGCATCTGTGGGGCAATGATCAGCCTGTACGCAAGCGGGTTAATCCATCAATGCTCATGAAGTCGACTTTCTTCTGGATACACGATCCGAATTCAAGATAATGCCAGATAACAGGAAACAGATAACAAAACCTTCATGTGGTCCAAAGACATGCGTTTAACCAACTGATATCTCTAAATTGCCCATAGAGAATGATGGTTTACATGTGCCTTGTGACAGACTGGAATGTTGTCCAGGACGTACCCCAGCCTCACTCAGCCAGGGTGCTCTATGGGTAAGTGGGGACTAAACTTAATAACGGATTGCAATTACAGCAAGAGGAGGAGATTCAAGTAGCCCTTGACTTTAAGAGAAAACAAGTCTCACCACTTTGTGCTTTGGCAGTTAAATCCATTCAGTTACCTACAATTATCAGCCTTTCTGTGTTTGATAGGAAAGCTAAGGCATGCTTTATTCTCTTGATTAGGCTGAAGACAGACAGTAAGTTGTGGGAGTCTGTGATTTCAAAATCATTTTCAACTGTCAACAACCTCATTTTATACTCAACACTTAAATCAAATTTTAAATACCAAAAACAACTCCCTCACATTCTGACAGTCTTTCTGAAGTTGTTGTTTCTGTAGACTGGATGTGACCTGCTGCTTGGATGTGAACACTGTATTTTCAGCGGGATCTAAGAATATATCAGATTAACATGACAACTGATTGTCAATAGGAGCAAGAACCTCCAATACCACACAGGAGCTATAGCAAACATAATCCCTCATGACCCAGTGACGAGGGAAGGGTATAATCCCTTGAAACCCTTGTGGATCTCACAGGTGAGGTATAAGCCTAAAGCGACAGATGGATTCCTAGAAGAGTTGGGTGGAGCCCCAGTGCAGCATGGGATACACTTACTGCAGAGGATGGGCGACGAAGGGGCCTGGAGGGTGAGAACTGAGCCATCGGGCCGTGGGATGTTGACCCGGAAGACCAGTCGGGCACGCGTGCTCTTCTTCTTGGAGCCAGCCACCCCGATGCGGGCCTCCACGTCAGCGTTCCGCAGTTTCAGGATGCCCACACAGTCCACCCTGCGGGGGATGCATACATATTAGCCCAGCGCCGGCACACACCGTAAGCCTTCTGCAGACAGGGGGCACCGCTAGTACGAGAAGCACCCCGTGGAGGTACCATCTGGGAGGAAAACATGGCTGTCCCACTAACAAGTAAAATCTTTCCTACTCAGAGACACCTTACTCTTCAAGACAAATTAGATGGGAGAAAACTTCCTAAACATCACCAGACGGATGCTGTTAGAAGTAAATGGCATGTATCATTATATGAGCTATGTTGCTGTGTCTGGTGGCTCACCATGCACTTTTAATCATGTCGACGTTACGACTCGGAAATCAATGAGTCACCGTATCTGCTGATAAAAGCGAGAGGATGAGTCCTTACGCTAACGTCATGCTGTTGCTGGGGTCGAGACACACTTCGATGACAGTGGTGCCCTCGATGTCCACCTCCTTACAGGCAGTCGTGTTGCGGCCAGTCACCCTGCAGGCCTGGTAGAAGCCGTGCGGTTTCACGCGCCCCGTGTCATTACCCACAAACACCTGCAGGATCACTGGCTCATTCATGCCCTCCAACTGTGGAGACAAATGTTGACACTTTTTCAGTGAGAAGCACATGAATGGTCATGGGGTTTCCAGCATGTTCACATGATACAGTCAGCAGCTGTGCACATTAGAGGCATATTTTTAAAGACAGTCTGAAGAATGGAGTAACATTAAATGGAACTGATTTATCATTTATTACTACTGCTCTTAGGCAAGAAGAAATAAGCAGTGTGCATCTTTAGAAAGTAATTTCATCAACTTCCTACACAATGACTGCATGATCGAATGTCAATATTTAGAGAAAATGAGCTACACATCACATGGTTTATTCCAAAAACAATATGCGAGCAAGCTTCATATTTCACATACAGATCACTGAAAAAACAGTTATAATCTGAAGACATCAACCCCTGTCTCTGCATTAAAACACTGACTGACTTATGCTCTGGCTCACTGTAGCAGCTATGAAATGTTACACGACGGCTAGCATTAAATAGCAGATGAAGCTAAGAGACGGATATATCCATGCCCTGCTACCTTGACGGTGGGGAAGCCCTGCTGTGTGCGGTCCTTGACTGAGCCTCGGCTGCCCTCTGTCAGGTATCGCGCCCTATGTTGGGTCTCAGGTTGCACCAGGATCTTCAGCTCTTTGCCTTCGGCCTTCACCGGGAACTGGCCAGACAGCGTCCCACCTTTCTGACTGGACGCCGGGGAACATTCTGTTGAGCTGCAGAAGTGATATCAAAATGCCCAAGATAAATACGAACTGAATTTAGATCAACCAACATTTAATATCCGAGGGTGATTTTGCGACATGACAGCAATGCTATCATGTGGCTAAGACATTTCTACTTAGGGATATCAGTAAGAACAACACAAGATTTTGCAATAATTTGTGATGCAAATACTGAGACTGACCCTTGACTCGCTTCAAAGGTTTGTAGAACTAGGCCTCTAATTTTCCATGCGAATACATTAACTATTCTGTGACTGGTATCTTTAACTAGTCCCCAGGCTGCGGCGGTACCCTGAGGGGCAGATAATCACTCCTTCGCTGAGACCATAGGCTTTGGCCTGCACCGCTAAACGGCTCCAACAGAATGCCAAGCGTGTGTTCGTTTATCCACGGAGAGGAAAGATCAGCCTGGGTCTTGGAACTCTGCCTCCACTCAAAGTAGAAGGCCAGGGACGAGGCCTGGATCCCGGCCACTTCCTATCAGCATTCCAGCAGAGGCACAGCCTCATGTGGCTTCCAACTCGCTGCCTGCAAGTTTACAGAGCCACTTACATAGCAGCTTATCAGGGCTGCGTGAGGGGCATAGGCCTGTCCGCAGACATTTTGAAGGGCCGGTGTTGGGGGGAATGAATCAACACACAGGCGGCACCATCAAGAACCACCCATTCCATTCGGGGAAGAAGAGTCTGCTATTAACCTACTGAACTGGCTGCCATGATCAGGTTAAATGAAACTAGGGTGTCATTTTCAACAGCGCTGCTAAGTTCTGACTTAAACCAGACTAGGTTTCAAACAAAACTTAACGAGTAACACGCTTCGGTAAAAAAAAATATTTTCTGATTAAATCAAGTCAAAACACACAGACAAAGAAGTGCTTTGAACCAGTCTTTAATATTTTGTCTATTGATTTATTGTATAGAGCAATATAGCGGCTTAGTAAATAGCACTGTGGCCTCACATTTCCAGATTGGCGGGTCTCAGTCCAGCCCCTGCTGTGCATTTGTGTGCATCTATATGTGGAGTTCACATGATTTCTCCATCTTGCATGGGTTAATCCTATAGTCCAAAGATGCAGTTTAGACACACTAATTAGTCTCTCTAAATCAGTAGTAGTGTGCATTCGTGTGCATCCTGCGATGGACTGGCATCCTGCTCAGGGTGGCCCCTACCTCATGTCCTATAAAGCCTGGGGGAGGGTCCAGGATAAACAGTTGGAAAATGGATATTATTAAGCATGTAGGACTTCAAGTTCTATTTTGTTTTATTATTTTGGGTATTGGGCAATTTGTGGGTAATTTGCTCACATGTTAAAAAAAAATCCAGATCTATTTCATTTCTTTTGGTCCACTTTGGGAATGACCAAGTAACAGACAGCGTCCTTGCGACACCAAAGCAGGAGAGCCTTTCAAAAGGCAGCCCAGAGGGACATGTGACTAGTAGAGGGTCCTTTCAGAGGCCAGGAACACCCACCTCGCTTTGGGACAGGTCTTGCTGTCGGGGCCCAGCTGAGACAGGACAAAGTGAGGCCCCTTGGCGCTGTCCGCATCAAACACGTCCATGCTGGCCTCTTCGGCCGGGGCGGGCTTGGGCCCGGGTCGCTGCCGTGGCGTGCGCTTGCGGGACTTGCGGGGCACCTCATTGTTGTCGTTGTACGAGTTGGAGCTCATGAGGCTGAAGTTAGAGGCAGAGTCATCCATCCACATGCTGCTGCTCTGCTCTGAGTCTGGCAGCAGCTCATCTTGACAGGACATGCGGCTGTCGTCAAACAGGTCTTCCGGCGGTGGTGAGATGTTCAGCACTGTGCGCCGTTTGGATGGGGTAGTCTGGTGCTGGGCGCCGGGTCCTCCTCCTCCGGAACTTGCACCTCCTGTGCCTCCTCCACTGCCCCCGGCCCTGGTGCTACCACCACCTCCACCACTGCCGCTGCCGCTGCCGGGACCTCCGCCCCCGGATGCACTGGCGCCTCCCAGCTGGCCCTCCACACCAAGCATCTCCGCTGCCCCTCGGGTACTTACCCCCTCAGCCGGAGTGCAGCTGTCGTGAACGGAGGCCCGGTCAGTGACTGAGGTAGAGGAGTGAATGGTGGGGCTGGAAGAGGCAGGAAAAGCACTGCGAGGACCTCCCATGGGCATAGAAGAGGAGGTGGAGATGGCATCTGTGGTGTGTACAATCGCACAGTGAATAAAGGCATCTCCACCAGCGTTGGCTAGCAGTCCCATTCAAGCAGCGAAATTTTTCGTTCTTTTTTTCTCCCAATTTTAAATTCAAGTTTTTTTTTATTTTGCATCATAATTTGTGTGTGCTGTGTGTGCAAGTATGTCGACTGTATGTGTCTGTATGCATATTTACAAAAAAAGTGTGGTTTCATATAAAGGATCAATTTGAAATTGAGAAAATGTTGGCCCCCATTTAAAAAAAAAAACAGGTTCTTCCAAAAACTGATAAATATATATATTAAAAAAAAAAAACATAATTTAGGAAATAAAGTTAATCAAAACGTAAACTGAGGCACATTAAAAAAAAAACATTATTGGTTGTGATTGTTCTATGATGTTCATCATACTTTAGTGGAACAAAGAAGGGAAAAAAAAATCGTAACAGATCAATTTTCGAAAAAAGTTCTGAGCGAATGACGATTATCATGTGTCAGATGATGCATGCCAATTGGAGCTTTTTCCCCCACACAGGTTGAAACAATTTGGTTGGGACTGAGCGTAGCCATGGAAACAAAGTAAACAAGCTTCTGACCTATGAAGCAGAGAACTGCAGACCATTTTATATGCAGACACTCCCTGCTTCAGAGGGAACTTCCTGGAATAAAAATGAGACAACGAATGAGCAACAAAAGCTGGTCATTCAAGGTTTAATCTTGTATAGATTTTTTTTAAAGCAAAGTTTGTGAAAATGGAACTGACAGCTTAACATTTGTACTTCCTTCAACCTGGGTCATCTGACAAATCTACAGAAGGTGTTAGAGACGAGTCTGAGGTAGCGAAGGCTGACCACAATTCAAAAGCATTCTGAACCAGGTGGTTATGGAGAACCTGCATGCAGGCTTCTGGCAGATGACAGAAGTGGCTCGATAAAAGCTGAGAGTCATGAAATGGAGTAGTATCGTAAGCTATGTTCCATTTAATCTGACCTGCTATTGTGTTTTGTGTTAATGAGTTTTCTCCAGTTGGTAAGTATTTAAAAGTAATCAGATTATGTGGAGACACGTCAAATTGAAGCAAACAGCTCACAGACCAGGTTATTAAAAACTATTTTAAACTCTTGGCATAATGGAAGCAACACATGAAAGGGATTAATCACCATACTTGCTTTAAGGAGTAAGTGTTGGGGAAGTGCCGGGAAAGGCTTTGTTCCACTAATATTCTGCTAATGTCGGAGGGCAACATTCCTCACTAAGTATTACTACAACATAGAGGTCTACTACAAAAGTCCCAGAAGACCCTTTCGCTTACGGACACGTGTGGGAGGGGGCAAAGAGAAGCATTTCAGCAGGTATCGTTATTAGCGAAGTGGAGCATAAGACCGGTCACCAATACAGAGGAAGAACTATAGCTAGACACCACCAGATAAAAATGATGGCGGTGGAGACTCCAATCCAAACCACAGCAGGGACAAGCTGCAAAGCTGAGACGCAGCAGTGAGTTTGGATAAACAGGAGAAGGGGGAGAGAGGGGGGAAAAAACAGGGCCAGGCATGTAGAGATTGATATACGCTGGCCTCAAAGGCACACCTCAAACTGCAGGAATGCCAGCAGAGATGAAGTGGCAGGGAATCTCAAAGGGTGCTTTTACCTAGTATTTACAGAACTGCTCTGATGTTCTGCCGAAAGGCAACAAGAAGCACATTATCTCACTGTACAGTTGCTAAAATGATTTAAAAAAAAAAAAAACACATGCACCCAAAGATTCACCAAAATAAAAGCAGCTCTTAGCATAGCAAGAAAACCTCACTGTAGATAGGGGATAGGCTCTCTGGTATTTTAATGTATTTTCATCAGTGGGATTCCGGAACAAACCAATGAAGACAAACACACAAACAAAATAAAGTTTACGGTCTAACGAAGATGTTCACATACAGAAGAATTTCTGAAAACTGGCTACATTTTCCATGTGTGTCAACAATGGTCCTAAAACAGAAAGAAGTGTTACTTCATACTGTTTAGACAGAAAAATGTTTAATTCAAACCTCAGCGTTGGCCGTACTTGATCATTTCTGAACAATCAATGATGATCAAGAAAAGCAGAAAAAAGCTAAAGAGAAAACATCAAAAAGCTGACTGGCACAGCTGCAAAAGCTGCTTATTTTCATTATGCTAGTTCAAAAAAAAAAAAAAAGAGACTTTAGCCTGACAAACACAGGAAATATAATACTGTAATCATGCAAACTTTCTTGTGAAACATACAAGTAAAGAGTTTTGCTTAAATTTTCATAATGTAAGCATGCGTATGGAATATTATTAGGAAGAAAAATGAATATTTTTTAATGACATTCAAAAACCACCGTTGTTGAGAACCGCAGAGCAGGAGAGGACACAGGAAAGGGGAGGCTGCCAGATGTTCAAGAATGCTTTCAAATTGCTCATCTCTTTGCCTCCCTTTCTTTCAGCTGGGAATCACACTGAGGGATGGTACCAGCATGATGCCTTCAACACACAGGAGCATTCGAGAGTGAAAACGTAACTGAGTGCGCTAGGATGGTGACTTCATTTATTTCCACACACAACTAACCAACAGTGGTGTCTTTGTTAAGCAGAGTTATCATTATGGATGCTACTGCTTGCAGAGTGGGCTGTTATCTCAGATGAACGTTGCTTCTTAAAGACATAGCAGATCAGATGCTGAGAAAGGTCCTCAGTTTAGGTGTTTTGGTGTATTTGCTCCAAAACAGGCTTTAAGGCCACTGATCTTCAGAGACCGACGAACTGTTGTCACGTGACGGTTTGCTATTCTGAGGCGTCCTAACAACACTGAGGGCAGACACTGCAAATCATAACAGATACAGCTCTGTTTGTTTGCACGTCCATCCAGCCATCCGGCCATAAACCCGACAGGCTCCAACTCCTCCCTAAGACAAGTCAGATTCCTCCAGAGGAGACCTGGAGCACATGAGTTAATCCAGTTCCATTTTCACACATTTCATATTCTATCCTATAACTTAAAGAATGAAATAAAAGCAGTGGTTTTTGGAAACCTTGGCATAAGTATTTTAAATAATGGAAAACAGCTTAAACATATATATTGAAAAATCATTTAAGAATGTCTGTCATGCAAAGTATTTCACAAAGAACCAAAAAAAAAAGAAAAAAAAAAGAAAAATGGGAACCACGGCGAGCGGTCTGCAGCCACTGAGAGCACGTGTCCCCGCACTGCCTGTCTGCTGACATTGTTTTCAACAAGCAGATTTCACCGCCAGCAGTCAAATTGCTTCCATGTGGCTCATGCTTTTAAAAACACAGTGGAGAGGCTGTTCTTTCCAAGACTCTGAGCACCAGCGAGTGAAGCCTGCTTATTATAATCCCTCAGCTTTGTTTAGGTTCCCTGCTCTTGGTTTTGGCCTCTCTGGTCATGTTGTTGTTACAGGCGAAGCACTATTTGTGGGCCTGTGCTGTGCTGTGTTAAGGGAGTGGCCTTCTGTTATTGTCTTAACAGGCGGTCATGTGACCATGTAAGAATTTGTCCTTGTGACAGCTGTAGTATTTCCAGTGGGGAAAATGAGTCACCTGAAACTGTTTAACAAAAAGAAATATAGAAATGTCCAGCAGATGGACAGGGAGGGGAGGTATCTGTACTGGTCACTGGAATTAGCTAAGCTTACCCACCCCCCCCATTCCTTTCCCATGATTCCCCCATGTTGGACTGCTCGTGTACCACTAATCCAAAGAGGCTACCAGAATTGCTGAATAATGGGGAAAGGGGGGAAAAAACAGGGCAGCATTACCCATCCTCAACTGTCTCAAAAAACATTTTGTTTTTATTTCATTAACATTAGGCTATCATGGAATTTCTGCATTTTTAAGTACCTAAAGTTGTTGAACTTTATCCACTTTGTAACAGCTAAAAATAGGCACAATCACAGTCATACTGAAGCGACACTTTCTCAGCAGACAAAATACAGTGATTAGTGCGGTCAACAATTTGGTATAATAGGTACTAAATCTGTACTACATCTGCACTTAGGGTTTCTCCTTATTAGCTTGCTTTTTAGGACTAACACCCTTCCATGGTCATGCAGCAGAGCAGGGCGGCAGATTTAACAAGCCTGCTCAACCCCTTGGGAAATTAGAACCACCTTATAAACTTTACTCCTCTTTGTGACAACAGTTCAGCCATAATGGCCAATGGAACAGAAGCACTATAGAGCCAACTCTGATACTTCATGACACTTCCTTTAGTTGGGCAACCGATTATGTCTAAAACATACCACATGATGCATGAACACACAAAAGGATACTTTAATTACAGCAGGGTTAAATTGACATTACACAAAGAAATCCAAGCCAATTTCATAGTCTAATTATTTACATTGCACACAGCTAAGAAAAGTATACATGTACTGATTGTGACCATTAGAAGCTCTTAGACAAAAGACTGTCATCTTATTCCAAAAGCATGCCTTCTTTAAAGGGGCAGGCGGGCTGTACTGAATATTTCCTTTGTGACGTGGCAGTATTCAACACCCATTAGTGCTGAGGAAAGAGTTTAAGACACACATAAAGGAGGTACAAAGTCCATTTAAATGAAGCCACCAATAAAAAGATAAAATGTTTATTTTTATTCAATTTCCATTTTTTGGTTGTAACCAAAGTGGAATTTAAAAAGCAGTTTTGTACAAAATCTAACTGCAGTTCCATTACTAAATCTGTTCATTTCAGTAACGTGAAGTCATCCATTTAACATTTGAGGTTTACCTGGTCATTGATGTTTACATTGGTAAACTCAAACTGGCTGCAAACCGGCTGTTGCCTTTACACATTTTTTGGACAGCTGGAATACCATAATGTTATTCCTTTTTATTTATTTATATACGTTTAAGTATCGGCAGCCTCCCAGAAGACAGAAGTAATGGGTAATGAGGTCCAGGGAGATTATCCTCCCAAAACAGCAGAGGCAGACAGAATGAGCTAAGAAACACCTTAGACACCTAAAGCAGTGACCAGCAGAAAATCAAACACTCCAGGAGAGGGTGAGGCTGTATTCAAGACACTGGTTTTATTTAAAAAAAAAAATGGTAACAGATCCCATGTGTGTTCAGTCGGGTCGAGGGTCCTGAGTACGAGATACCCAGCATCAGGGGGCTTCCCAGAGCCACGTGTCCCAGAAACCCTTGCCTCCTCTGATGGGATGGAGAGTGGAGGTGGGTGGGGGTAGAGACCCCCCCCCACCCCTTCCAATGTCACCGCTGGCAGAAATCTGCCTGTCTTTCCACTACACAGCGTTCCAGATTGCCTACTGAATACCACAGAAACATCGAACGGAGGGAAAATCTTTTAATTACTCGGTTATAACAGTAATAAGAGAAACCCGATGAAATTTGAAAAGCAAAATAGAAATATCTGAATGTTAGAATAAACTGGACTGTAGCCTTGAGTGAGATTCGATGGGTTAAGCATCTCTGGGACTGAATGTTTTCACTACTGACAGAATGACACTGCCACACCTCCCACCATGAGGCCTGATTCTGAAGGATCAAGCTAGAATGCAAGTCAAATGCATTAATGGCAAAACAACTGACATCCTAGCAACACATACGAAACTTTCCTTCACTATTCTATACATTTTTAGTTCATGATAAAGCAGGATCAACACTGTTAAATTAAATGTTGCCTATGTACATAATATCCAGAGGCTATAAAATTTCTATATAAACTACATAATTCATTAACATGACGATGGGCTGTTTCTTGGTAATTGTTGGCTGTTTCATGACACATTTATCATAAAAATAGACTTGCAAGGAAGGAAATGCATTTTCATCCAACTCATGCAACAAACCTTGTTTTGGCAGAACTAAAAGTCTGATTCCTGCTGACATCCCTACCTGACATCAGACACACCCTGCCCAGGGAAAGTGGGGTGGG
>JAODKC010000009.1:15597616-15607859 GCA_026777985.1 Mormyrops attenuatus | reverse complement strand
CCCCCCCCCCCCCCCCCCCCCCCCCCCCCCCCCCCCCCCCCCCCCCCCCCCCCCCAGGGAAATATCGCTGCTTGAAAGGAAGGATGTGACGCAAGATAATGGTGACAGGTAGGCCTTTGGTCACCAGGGGCAACAGGAGTTGGTGCCATGACAACAGCGCCTGTCTGCCACAGATGGGCATTTACTGAACCGACTCACAGTGTAGTGAAGGCAGTCCTGCCCATTATCATGATGGTATCAACACTAAAAATGGGAGATGCTCCGTCTGACACCCATTTGGCAGTTGTTCAGGTGCCAAACCTATCAAAATCCACTATTACTAGACCGTATTCCTTAAATTTATTCTTCAAAGACGAAAGCCGAATTTGGACTTCCATTAATAGTTCATGTTGACGTTAATACTCGTATCCTAAAAGAAAACAGCATGTAACATTTCAATGACAGCAACAGGCAGTTATGAATGTGAAAGAAAAAAGTACCACATGGGGCAGACAATGAACTAAGGAGGAGAAGGAGTCCGGCATTCAAATAATACTGCCTGTGCAGAGCCACAAGAGGCAATACTGAGTACCATAAATACTGATACTGAATACCATAAATCGTGTCCCAGAGACACTGGGGGGAGGGGTGCAGGGGTGTTAACTTAAAGTAGATACTGAGGTTAGGGGGGGGGGCAGTCACGGGGTGAGCCGTGTATATCTGCGGCTGTGACACAAATGCTGGGCCTGGATAGAAGTGCTAACAGACCTGTCAAGTGTGACCCCAAAGACGGGACACACGGGAAATTCCACATGGAGAACGAGGCCTGCTCCTCCACCCACCATCCCATCTCCCCCCTAGACCAGTCAGGACACCCCCTGAGGTTTCACCCAGTGGTCTGCTCCCCGTCTATTGAACGGTGAAAACCAATCCAGACTGTCACACTTAAAACCATTTATATAAAGGTCTGGATTCCAGAAATGGGGATAAAGAAACCAAAGTAAAAATAAATCATATATATATAAAAATGAAAAAGAGGCCAGAAAAGGTAAGGCCAATTTGGAGCAAAAAAAATCATGAAACTGGAAAAATACTTCACCTTCCTTCAGATACAGCCAGAGAGCCCCGTCTTGCCAGGGGGATGCAAGTGCCTGCAGTTAGGTACTGATGTCCAAAGGCAATAGACTTCTGGTTCTACTGAAACTCACTCTAAAGACTTCAATGAGGGGCAGAGTAAAGAGACTAAGGTGAATTGCATTTTGAATGTTCAGTTCAGATCTGTGCAAAACAACCAAATTGTGGCTTTACACCTCTCTTCCTCTATGCGTTTCACATGTTTGTGAGGGAAGCAATTGATTAAGCCTGTAAGTGGAATGTTACCACTGTTCTCAGGCAAGTAGGGCTTGGGTGGTTCGCTTTTGGTAGCTATTTTAACTCGTGTTAGCGGTTTCGAAAAAAATCACGTGAGTGTATCAAATAATTTAAGCACTTTTTAACTTGGCAATTAACATCTTCTGCAAAACAAATGCAAGTGAACAGTTAGTAAAACTTCCAATTTCATACTGCATTATTATAATAATCATGTTATTATAATATTTATGCAGATTGGACCACAACGTTCTGTGAGCAGTACTGAAATGGTTTAGAACCCAGCTTCAGACCATCTCCATTGTTCAGGCTGAGCCTGCGTAGATCAAATGGACCTGCTCCCAAATGGAGTGAAGCCTGTGGTGAGAGGATTTGGTGATACAAGCCAATTGCAATTGTGACATTTAATTGTGAACCTCCTCTTAAAAATAAACCATGCCATTTGCACCGATTTTACTTGCTCGTGAAAACTTCTAAGTCCATAATCTCCGTTCCGCCCATGACCAGAAGCGGCGCCGTTCCGCAGTGAGACAGGGAAAAATATTTTTCCTGACTACAAGGCACAATGTTCACACCAGAGGTCGAGCTCAAAGGTCAGCACTGCCTAAGCTTGCATGCACATCTACAAAGTACTAGTGAAGAAACCAAAATTAGATACAATTTTGGTGTATCACTTCCATTCCTGCCAAATATACAACCTGATGGAAAATGCTCTTTTTAATGAAAGTACTCAATTTTCAAAGCTTTTATGCTCTGCTTTCAACCTGCCTAATGCTACTTATACATACCAGATTCCATCTACAAATAAAAGTGTCTGAAAATGGTGTAAAATGTTTATCACTCCAAAATGGTCCATCTCAGACTATTTTAAAGGCACTCTGGAACAAAAATAATGGGTGTCTGTTGTCTGAATATCTAGAAAAACCCACAACATGAACATTATTCACCTTCAAAAAAGAAACAATACATGCTGAAACTAAACTAAAATACAACACCCACCACCCAATTTCTAAAACTGAAATAAGCCAAAGTCTATTCACACACAGAGGCCGAGAAGAACACATGCTGTCGCTCCAGCCAAAAGCTTTGAGTCCATCACCTCTATCATATTACAGGCCAAACAGATAAAACAAACAAAAACAGGGCCGTTTCACTTCCAAGGGCCATCGCTAGCCTTTCCGCACACAGCTACAGTCCGGATCATGCTCTAGATTCCTAGCAGCTGGAAGGTGTTTAAAAGATCAGACAGGTGGCTTAAAGAGGGCTGAACTCCAGGAAGCAAGATGGAACCATTACCAGCACTGCTCACGGCCAACCAAAGACAACGGGGGGGATGGCGAGAGCGAGGGCACAAGATGGGGGCTTACCCGAAGCGAGGGCTGTGGGGGGCGGGGGCCCCGCCTCTCCGCCGCTCTTCTGGCTCATGGCTGTGGGGTCGTTCTCGCTGGTGGACGGCAGCTGCAGCTCTTTGGGGAGAAGGTCATATACTGATTCTGAGCAAAGACAGAGAGAGATGAAGGGGGCAGAGGGAGTCAGTGAAGTTCCAAAGGAAACGGACAGGGTCACCATGAAACTCGTCAGTTTTAGCCCAATTCAACAGCTCAGAGTGTATATTATGCTCACGGTGGATAAAAAGCATATTATTTGCCCAGCCTCCAGAGCAAGGGGCCTTCCCCAGCAATCCCCCAGAGATCACATATGGATCACATTCAACTCTGACAATGAAAATTTCTCATAAACACAGAGCTCTGGCTGCTTCGTTCACCCGAAAGCCTGCGGGGGGCACCAGATCCCCACCCCGCCTGGCCGCCACTCTGCAGAGTGCCCTGGTGACTTAAAAATTGCTTGTGACAGCGGGCAGAGATAAGCAGGCCTCGCCATTTTGCCACAGAATAATGCCTACTGCAGCTCCCCATCGTGCCCCTCCCCGCCCCAGCAGCTAGGGCCTCCCCAGATGGCGGGGAGCTATTTTAGGGAAACCCAAGCACAATACCCTCTGGCCATGTTTGGTATGCCGCGGAGCAGGGCTCAGAAAAACACGGACAGGTCGGGAATGGCGGGCATGCCGGGGGTTCCGCCGTCAGCCGGTCTTGCTCGGAACGTCCGAGTGATCCCGATTTTCTGATGCCACTCAACCACCCAATACTTTGCACCACAGAAGATTAACTAATGGGTACCGCCTGTTCCCTCAGCCGCAGTTACCATTTCATACCGCCATTCGCATTCACCGTCCCTGCCCCGACAGCCATATACGTCACCAAATATGGGAGCAGAACACAAGCTGAGCGGATAAAATTTAACTAGGTCTTTGGGCCGATTTGCATCTTCTTTTGGAAGCTGCTATCCCTTAAAGGCTCTGGGCCAAACATAAATCATTTGGCATCCCATCCTCCACAATCCTGTGGGGCGCGTTATTTTTGTTTGGTTTCTCTTTGCCGAGACTGGCCAGCTTCCTCATTTACGTGTGTGTGAGTATGCCCAGTCGGGCTGCGGCGAGTGGGCGCGTGTGATGCAGCCCTGAACCGTCACTCGGGTCTGTAATCACAAGAGTACTCTGGGACCTCGTCGGACAAAACACTGCCATGCTTCCAAAAAAAGAGGCGGCTCATCTTTTTCTTTTTTTATGAAAAGCTGCTGCAAGGGTTTTACAGAAACTGACCAGGCTGACGCGGAGATATCCCCTTGATCATATCCGAAAGGTTGACAAACGGCAATGTGCTGTGGGGGGGGGCCCTCAGTGCAGCACTACGATAAAACTTTTACTACCATCTAAATTCATCATGCAAATATTATGGAAGGACCTGGCCGCAAGCGTCACGGCTGGCTGAGTCCCCGCCAACTGCCAGCTTTAATTACTTGCAGCCGGCCCAGGCGTTCGATGGTACTCCACCAGCCTATCTGTTACAAGCGCCTGCCAGGAGATTCTAGGATCCCGACCCGCACTCTCGCTCCTTGCTGGGTGCCTGGTGTGGACAGCTAGACTCTTCCTCCACACTTCCTTGTGTTTGGCCAGGATTTTTATCCTCACTCGAGGATAGCATGAGGAGGCCATCTAACTTTTGCTGAACTGGAATTTTTGTGCTGCATTGGATTTAATGTCATCTGTATTTATTCATTTCTCCATCATACACCCACCCCCGCCCCCCCAAAGAGAAAAAAAAAGATATTGCATTTCCAAAGTCTCACTTAAGTCGTCTGCACACAAGGGAACATGTGCAGAGCAAAGGCCCTTCCAGTAAACAGACTGCCAACCACACCGACAGAAAATATGTACTCACCTCTCACGGCATCAGCACCGAATCAGAGGCAGTCTTGTTAAAAGTGTTTCCACAGTTTACAGGCTTTTACCAAGAGAAAACTCAAGTTTCCCTCGCCTCTTGCTGAGGAGACACAGAGCTTGCTTGTCAGTGCGTAATAAACGCTGCCTCTTGCGAAGGCTGAGAATGGAAGTTAATATCATCACCATCTGTCGTATATAAACATGTTTTGGATGAGATGTTTGACAAACCAGGCCAGAACTCGGACGCCCTATTTGATCTTCTCTCTTAAATCTATACGTACATAAATACATACATACATACATACATACATACATACATACATACAAGGGAGTCTTGCATCCCCTTTTCAAAAGTAACTAGGTTTGATTTCAGTCAGACTTCAGTCGCAGCAGTTTATGAGGGACTCATCTTGAGTGAGAACATGCATTCATTTGATTTATGCCAATAAATTTAAAGAAAGTGAAAACAAATACATGCCTTATATCTTGCTTACAAGAAGTAAACTGCTCAGTCTTTTAAGGATAGAGACTGAAAATACAGCAGTTTGTAATACAGCAGTAAAAATGTTTGTGGCAGATTCTATCACACTCTTTACTTTCCCTATTCCTTGTTTTTACAATTAAATTACTTGTGACTTGGGTGTAGAGAAGCTAAAAAGGCTGCCAGAAGGGAGGTCGTATAAAGCTAGAACAGAGTAATGATTTCACAACCTCAGGGATGGATCTTGCCTGGAGGCCCATTTCCATAGCCTTCACTAGGCCAACTGGAATAGAAACAATGACCACCAGCAAAACAATGTTTACAGCCAAACACTATACAAACAATAATATGTGATGTAGGTATACCTATGAATACTTCTGCAAGATGTCCAATTACTATTTCATGTCAGCAATTAAACAAGTTTCCAACATGTCTACAGGCAGGCTACACATCAAAGTAAATACATCAAAACCAAAACTAAATAGGTCAACACTTTCCGGAAGACCAACAGTCATAACAGCAGTTATCAATTCTTGCTAAGAAAGAAAATAGTAACCGACAAAGAGATTTGATTAGATCGGTTTATTGTCACTGCATATTAGTATAACAATGAAATTTAGTTGAAGCAAACCATTAAACTTAGGAATTTAAATTGACATAAATTAAAAAATTGGACATGTGAGGAAAAAACAGAGCTAATAAAATGAGAACTGCAAACGGCTGATGTTCTACTTTGGCAGAATAGAAATTTGGCTCAAATGTTGAACGCCAAGCCAGCATTCACGTTCCCAAATACACTGACATATCAGTTCTTGTCATTGGTGGACTGAATGACTAATGTCAAGGTGAAGGGTAGAGAAGTGAGACCAAGTAACTGGCCATTGTCAGTGGAGAACACTGTGAAAGGGAATCTTTCTCCTAACCTGATGAGCAAGGGCTCCTCTGTCTCCTCTCCACCTGCACAGGCAAAGGAAAACAAAGACTTCACAAAGTCTTATTTTCCGTAACTGACAACAAAATGGAAATACACTGTATTGTTGCAGCACATTCCTGAAAGAGCTTATATACAACACACTGTTGACATTAACGTCAGACAGCCGTTTCAAACGATGTTTAAAAAAGGAATGACAACATTAAAGGGGCGGGGGGAATGGCAACATTCTTAAAACTGCAGTGTTTGTATCTGTATGAACTAAACCAGTCCAGAGATAATCCATATGCGCAGACAACCTTGAGAGTGACCATACCCTACTGTATAATTAATACAGCTGACACATCCCCTTTTGCAAACCACCCCGTATCCTCCACCCTACTTGCCTTTTTCCATCCATTCATTAAATGGGTAATTATTAACTAGAGACAAGCTAAACTGAAAAACGCTCACAGCATTTTCGTTTACTTGCTTCAGAGCCCATGTGAGAGATTAATGGGGCGGTGTGTGGCTCAGCAGGCTAGGGGGGCTCTGCCTGCGATCCTGATCGGAAGGTTGATGGGTCATATCCAGGGCTTGGGAGAGTGATATCACTGATAGGCCCGTGAGAAAGGCCCTTAACTCTCAATCGCTGTCTGACACTCTTTATTAAAGACACACACACACACACACACACACACACACACACACACACACACACACACACAGCATTGGATAAGTGTCTGCTATATAAAATGCATATAAATAATTCATTACATCTGAAAATGGATTCTGGGGTTTTTTCCTAATTAAATGACAAGATATGTTACATGCATACATCTCTCAAAAAATTCAAAACTAAGAAGCAAGTAAAGAGTGATGCCATTGTGTGACTTGCTCCTCTCTGGGACATCAGCTACTACCTGAAAGACATTTTATTTCGAAGTCCAATTATGGTTAAATAGCACACAATGTGTCATTCCATATAATTTTTGATTAAGGAAGTTCTACAACCCGCTTAGCTCCTTAGCTTTTTTAATCAAGCTGTCATGGTTTCTGATTGTCCTGATGTTGTAGACAGTTGCATTTCCTACTTGCATGAGGTTTAGCTTCATTAAATTAGGTCAAAATACTTGTACAAGTACCATGTGTTTCATTCTCATTTTTTCAGAAATACTTGCAGTTAAGCAGCAAAATTTAAGGCATCTAAACAGGTCACTTACATGAAGATGGACTTACTATACGTTTCAGATTTTGACCAAACCAATCTCAGTTGTTTGTGCCACATTTGTGCCAGTTTGTGCAGTTGAAATTTTTGTTTGTGCTGCTTTACAGTAGTTTGAGATATAGGCTTAAACATTTGTTTACATGGTGACATCACCACCTTGAAGGTGGCTCCCCATTTGTGTCTGATTTGAACCAAGCCAGTCTTAGTTGTTTGTCCTGTGTTTGTGCCAGTGAAATTTTCATTTGTGCTGCTTTAGTTTGAGATACTAATGTTTGTTTACATGGTCACCACACCGGTAACCAGTTCTAAATTTTCTGTTTTGTTCGAAACATGCACAAACTACAAAAAAATGAAGCACAAAAATGCATACACTTTCTTCAATTATAATTACCTTACTTCAATTCAATTATAAATAAAAAAATAAAAAAATCACTGGATGGCTATTGAAGAGGTATACACATTATTTTAAAATATACCACTGCCTTTAAGCTATTCTAACAAGTGCTCATTTGGACAGAGCAAAACAACTTGGGCTTATTAAGTTAAAAGTAAAATGTTACGCTGTTGTTGATAAAAACCACACAGGTGGACCAGTGCAAAAAGAAACGAGAGAAAAAGGGAAAAAAAAAAAAAAAAAAAAAAAAACTGCGCCAAAAACTTAAAGATGCTTCAGAAAAATTATTCATGCACCTGCTGCGAATCTAAATCCGCCAACATGCAAAAAGTAGTACAAAGATCTTACAAAACTGGCAATTCATCTTACTGGAGGCAGTTGTATTGTGTCACTCCTAGATATTTCCACAACCCAGGTATCATGGAGTCAAGTCACGAATAAGCTTTGAAGGCATTACACAAGGCATCAGTGCAATGCACAGAACAGGCTTTTATATTAAAGACGACATGCACCAAATGAATGTCTGAAGCATAGATCATTATGTGGTGGTCACTTCCTTAGGAGTGTAAAAGCACAGTGCAGAATCAGAAAGAAACAGGGCTTTCGGCTTAAATGTCTGATTGATTTTAACATGTAAATAAATGTAACAGTCTCAGACATTATAAACTTTAAGAAAAGGTTCAGTTAATACACTTCAGCTGTTGCTTTCCTACTGAATAATATATGGAACACAAAAAACTTGAATTCTGTCATGTGTCCCTTCCTTCCCAGTACTACTGACAGCAGAAAAGAGAAAAAAATACTCAGTTGATGGCAACCAAAGACATTTAGTTCTTTCACAAGTAAATTTTATCATTATATCCATAATTCATGGTTAGACGTAGTTACTATTATTGCTTAGGAGATTTAGTACTGAACCTTGGAATGCAGGGATTACAGCTGAAAGTCCAAGTAATTTTTACCCAGAATTCACAGCATAGTAAACCAAAGAGGGCCCACATTCAACACAGCACAGGGTTGGTGGGCAGCGGGGTGGGGATGTTTACTCCATTCCACAGTAACCACCATGTGCTCCTTATTATGCATGATCTATGCCATACAATAAGAATGAAGGGGGAACAAAACTGCCTTTGGCCTTTTAAGAGCCATTAAATGTAATGCAATTCAGAGAGCCTTAAAGCTTAATGTTGGCATATCAAACGCAGATATACTGTAAGTGCCAGGACCTGTTAAAACTTGATTTTGTGCTACCTGTGGCAGTTCCCTCATATCTAGATGCTCCATAAATTACGGAATGTTTTGTGAGGAGTTGGACGTTCTGCAAATTTTTTTCGGACTTGTTCAAAGTTCATTGTTCAAGGCCAAAGTCAGTCCTTTTCCCCAAAAAAAACCCACAACCATGATTTTAATTTAGTAAATTTAAACAGCAACATAAACTACCTACTGATATTTGCCCACAAAAAAATGAAGACTGATACATTTCTGTGTATTAATCAAGCATTTATAGAAGAAAACACCAAGCAATGACACAAAACACAGATTAAGAAACCACATTTCCTATCATCAGTGCTGTTTAATAGTCAGCCACACGACCCATCCATACAACTCACCTCACAATAGTTAACAGTTCAATGTGAGCTATCGGCATGGCGTATGAGTAACTGGTATCACAGAAGGACTCTACGTCAGTAGTGTGGCAGTGGTTTGACTATGCACAGTCAGATATTTCACAAAGCAAAGTTCTGTAAACTTTGTCGGGCCATAGTTGAGATCACTTCATCCACCATAAAAAGAAGCAGCCAACACAACTTTGTTTCATATTTAAAATAAAGTTTAACTCTGGATTTAATGACCATTTTCAAAACAGTGTCTTTAATGAAATATTGTCTTTTAAATGGTGTTGACAGATAAGTCCATAGGCTTGTCCAAGTCTGGATACTCTTGACAGTCTCAAAACTGGGAAGAACGATAGCTATTTATATTGTGGATTCTGACTGTGTTAAAAAGTTTGTAATATGATAAAAAGGTATATCCAGTTAGCATATCGTCTCTGTGTAAAAATTCTGCCTTTTCAGTTTTTTTATATCGTTCTCCCAGGAATGCCAGACACCTACACCTCAGCTAGGATGAAAGTGAAACTTCAGGGGGGTGAGGAATTCCACCCATCTTTTCAAGTCACATGCACACTCACACAAGTGTGACAAGATGTGGAAAAAAAAATCCCCAAAAAGTCAGAAGAAATAGGAGAAGCTGGAGGAATCACATGCCAGGCATGGTACCGTCATCTCCTAGGTCACAAAACACCGGGACACATCGCCACGACAAACACAGGGATGTTATTTCACAAGGTGCTGGGTGTACCTCACAGGTATTTATAAAGCAAGTGGGAAAATTGGTAAATCTGGGGGGGGGGTCACTCCCTCATGCATCTAATTTGAGCCTGCTGCTCTGCTCAGCTCAGCATAGCACAGCACAAGCAAAGAGATCCACTTAAAGCCTGGACAAAGCTCCCTTTGTTTCTCATCTCACACAGCAAGGCCAAACTAACATCCAGAACAACCAGCTCATTTTAAAAGGTGCCACCAAGTCACAGTATTCGGGGG
>JAODKC010000009.1:15577370-15597516 GCA_026777985.1 Mormyrops attenuatus | reverse complement strand
CCCCCCCCCCCCCCCCCCCCCCCCCCCCCCCCCCCCCCCCCCCCCCCCCCCCCCCCCCCCCCCCCCCCCCACTCCACTTGATGGGGAGCGAAGGGCAGAAGCCAAGGCTGCAATATCTCAGCTTAAAGCTACAATCAAACATAACCTGCGGATCTCAAGATGGGAAAAGCAATCTATCACTGGCAAACCCCTGGGGACTTACGACAGGCTTAGAGTTTTCAAAATACCCTGCATAATTACCTGCTTGCATCCACCTTCCCTGTAGGGTTTTCCCCAATTTACTGAAAGAACTTGGTGACTTTGGTGGTAACATTGTTGGATCAGGCCGATAAAATAAATGCCCATAATAACTTAGTAATATGAAGTGCTCTTCCTAACCATAATCTCACTCCTCCTTATAAGAGCAGACCCTCTCTCATCTCAAAATCTCATATCCCGACACAAGTCATGTCATATCCCGATGGACATATATCATGACTGCACCCCAAGTTTATGTATTTTTTCTACAGATCAGCTGCGTAGAAATTGGATGAAAATCCGCAAATGAAAAGGAGTAAGATCACAAATGGATGGGATGAAATACACATGTGCAAAACCCTTTTCATGTGTACAAATCGCTCTGTATTTTTGTGGATATAATTTTACACAACACAAAATAAAAAATACATATTTATGGATAGTGATGTATTTGTGATTTTTTCTACAGATCAGCTGCGGTATACGGAACCCCCAAGAGGTCTGGGTGAAAAATTTTTTTTTGACATTTTGAGTTCTCTTAATAGTTTTGCGTTCCCTCGCAATACTTTTCCCTTAATAATAATAATAATGATAATTATAATAATAACTGTACTGTGTCCATTCAACCTTGCAATACTTTTGCGTTACTAATAATCACTGTACTGTGTCCATTCAAAGTACAAAAGATAGAATTAATGGACTAATAAGTATAAATCCAAACGATGTGGACATGTCCAGTTAAGTCTGCTTTGGCATTAAACTATGGGGGAGAGTGCACACCATGTAACTTTCATATGTGTGTTTTTATACATATTTATTAATAATGGCACTGTGTCCATTCACCACAGGGCACTGTAAACAAGATAGCTGGGCTATTGAACATGAAGTGCACACACAAACATTGAAATATTAATTAAAATTCGCCCATAACGAAATATGGAAACCAAGGGGGGTTGCTTGCTAAGATATTACAGCTGGAAAACTGAATATAAAGCTAACTTTACCACAGTGTCATAAACCCATACCCACTTTTGGGTATACCTCCCTGGGATTATCGCTTGGTAATGTATGTGGGATATCTGGATCTATACTGAAATATTCCAGAAAGTGCGTTCGAGTTTAAACCTTAACTGTGACGCTACGGTGAAGTTAGTTTACATGCAGTTTCCCGGCTGTAATGTTTGCAATATATTTCAGGTTTTTCCAAGTATTATATTTGTTTCTATGTGTACACTTCATGTTCAATAGCCCAACTATCTTGCTTAAAGTCAGTGGCAGTGAATATACATAGTGCAATTAATAAATACATATAAACACATAAAATTAAAGTTACATGGTGCGCATTGTCCCCCACTGTTCAATGCTTAAAGCATATTTTACAGGACACGTCTGTATTATTTATGCTTATCCTTGCTGTCAGCAAGTGGGCACACTCTATTAGCATTTAGTTGCTTGCTAAAGCTACAATCAAACATAACCTGCAGATCACAAAACTATTGCGAGGGAATATAAAACTATTTCAAAACATATTTTTATAGTAAAAATATTTCCCCACCCAGATCCTAGGGGTTCGTAATGGTACGAGCTGGACAAAAATCTGTAAATAAAATAGGAGGGAAGTTACAAATGTAACACAGTCCACAAATAGGAAGTGATCCACAAATGTGCATAACACGTTTCACGTGTACAAATGATGAAAAAAATCTTGCCGTAAACAGTGTATTTTACAACAACACGAAATAAACGAGAGCATAATAAGAAACGATAGACGTTCTTATTTTGTCATCCGATACACATCATATCGCACAGTCCTATACAAGGGGCATCACACATTTGTCCCACAATATGAAACATACCAGAGGACCTGTGTCTAATTGTGTTAAACTTTTGTCTGATAATTATTTTGAAATGTGAAAGGAAAAGGTCACAAAAATGAAGGAACGCTGAGAAAACCACTATCAATTAATGGGCCAGTTCTGATACCCGCAAATGGCTCATTGTTCAGTCAGCTACTTCATGTATTCTGGCGCTCCCTCTGCGAAACAGAAAAATTGCAAGACGCTAGAAAAACGTTCAAGTTAGGGAAAACAAACAAAACAATTATTTGCTAGTTTGCTAAGTATACTATGCAGCCAAACGTTAAATTGGGCTAAAAGTAAATTCAAGGAAAAGACGTGAGCAAGCATTTTTACTGCTCTGAATGTTTGCCATGCAGCTGGTCAACAGTAGCACCACCTGCACTCTAGGAGACTAATATTAAATTGCACATAAATAAGTTCATCCAACCATTAAGGTCACAAGGAGCAGCAGGTATTTCAGGAAAATGGAAAAGCTTCACCTATGAGAACACAGAAGAAACTGAACTATACAAATTCACCACCTGCAGAAACACCTGATGTTGGTCACCTGGCCATGTCAGATACCTTCCCAGGATCTTCCTCCTTTTGAGGGAGCATAATGTTTACTGACTAAGACCCACTGGGGTGAATAAACCAAACAATCACTGCAAAGCAGCGTAAAACTAAAAGTAGCACTAATCTATCTTTTTTCAAACTGACTGCATTAAGTCCTAGTTGTCCTTATGAAATTTAATTACAAATCTGCACTTTGGAACAAAACATGTACTCTTTCCTTATACATTTAAGAAGGCTTGGGAAGTTTTATGTTCTTGTAGATGTAAGAATGCAAATTAGTTCGACAAACCATAATAAAACCTTGGCAACAAAGACAGGAAGTGTAAGCCTGAAAGCACAGGAAATTAAAATTACACAAGAACTAACATTTTTTCACATACATACACATGGACCATTGCAGAGGGGCTTGAAATCCCTCCCAGATAATCTGCTCAAGGGAAATCTCTCCAAACCCCAGTGGACGGGTATAACGGAAACAAGGATGGCAATAGCTTTAATGAAAATCCATTTACAGCACAAGAGTTGGGAAATCTGGATCAGCAGCACAATGATGACAGGCTGCAGGGTTATTCACATGGGAACAGGTACCAGGAGATCAGGAGGACATGACCATAGGTTAAAAATTCAAACTTCATTTCCCATTACCAACACCCTGCCCCTTTTACCAGGTGACCTGAATAGACAACAAGAGTATAGCAGTGAGAGAGAAGGCATGGGGCACAAGTGAGGGGATTTCAGATACTGGCAAAGCATAAGACTTTTGCCTGACGACGGTGCCATGGCATCGTAAGGCGAGCCTGTAACCCGGCCTGGCCACCACTTCTTCCACAAGTACACAGGTTGACAGTAGCCCTGTCTGGCCTCATAAAAAATTCACTGCGGTGTTGACTTCTGAGTCGGGGACACAACATCGAGCCGGCCACTGCAGCGGAGTCTCCTTGACTGTGCCACAAAATTGCCCCATGGGGCTGATCGACAACATGCTCCTGTTGTCCTATACTTCCACAAACAGAATTTGTATCTAGGATGTTAATTTGGATTTGGGACACCTTTTTGGCTCAGAGGTTACATCAACAGCTTTATCAAAAACTTTGATGTGTTTATTAAGGTGTTTAGGGCACTGATTCCGATGTCACACCCTGGCAGCACATAGAAAACACATGATCTCTCTGGATCAAACACCACACATACAAAATCAACTGACTTTCCATTATTCTAACCAGTGTCTTTTTCTGTGGTATTGTCTATAGCAAGTGAGATTTTAGGCAGTAAACCCTTATGTCCAAGGACTGTTGTACATTTGCTAGGCTTGTAACAATGTCCCTTAAGTAAGAAGAGCAAGAGAACCATGTGACACAGGGATTAGCACGTTATTATGGGGCAGGACAAGGATGACTGGACTATCATACAAAAACAAAAATAAAACTATTTTGGTTGAAAAGAAAGCAAATACAAAGAAGTACAAAGCCAGTTTGGGAATTAGAATACAACCCAGTCTGGGGGTTGAAAGCACACACAATGCACCAATAAATAACCTTTCTGCAAACAGGGCCAGATAGAACTAATCTAAAAACACTCTTACCACCTGACTTTCTCTCCTGCGACTTCCATTCTTTCTACATTTTTTTAAGAAAAAATGAATGCCAGACATTTTTACAAATGTTTTTGTGACAATCATGCCATTTCCAAGACACCACGGCCGGAAATTGCCAGACGCTTGGAGTTTTGAGCATTTAAACGTGGTTAGAGTTTTCTGTACAAAAAAAAAACCCAAGTGAGGTTCAAAAAAAACTTTAGATGCTGTTACTAATGTAACAGAAGCAGTGAAAGGGCGTTTGGTCTTACGACAAGCAAAGTAGTCTACAAAAAGGAGCTCGTTGTCGGTTAACATGCAAGCCATGCATGCAAAGAAGCCAACTATGGACTATGTGGAGGGTCAAGGCAAAAATGGAGAAAACACATGACTAACAAAAAGGAAATGGTTGTGACCGAAAAAAAAGATTAAACAAAAACACTGGCAAAAATAAAACACAGAATGCCTGGTTGCACATTCAACACAAGCGAATGTCCAGCAGCCATATTGACAAATGACTGCTTTTTAGTCAATCTTTAAAAAGCTCTAAGCAAAAAAATCCCACAGGGCCCATGCCAATCGCTCTAGGTAAGAGAACCACCAGGGCTCATTGTGACATCCTGCACTGTCTAACTCTTCTGTGCCAAAACACACAAAATATGTAGCAAATATTTAAAGAAATATTATTTAATATACTCGTAGCAGCTTAGTTAAAGTTAACAATTAACTTGTGCAGTGCTGCCCAATGGTTAAAGGAGGATGTGCAAAACTAGATGAGTTCCAAACAGAGAAATAGGGGGGAGAAATTATACATCTTATTTTAGGTTATATTATATAAAATTTGGGCAGAGCCACATTTCAGAACTATGACTGGATACCTGTATTTCCCTGCAGTGACAGCCCATTCCCTGCAGTGACAGCCCATTCCCTGCAGTGTCTGTCAGCAGAGCAATGCTGCTTTGTTTTCACTGGCATTTATGACCGTTTTGAATTTTCTAGCACTAAATGGAGACATGCAGACAGCACAGCAGACGCAGCGATTAGGTAAAACAGGACCCGGAGCACAGCCATATCGTATAAAGCTTCAAGTAAGTCACACTGCCGGGAAGCAGAGTGCTCCTACTCTCGTGGAACTAATTTCTTCCCTCAGCAGATAATTTGCCTATGCTGAAAATACAGCCCTCATGCAGCACCTAGAGGGCCCGATTCCAGTTTCCAAAGCAACGGCACGTCCGGGATACATGACGGCAGCCATCGTCAAGCGCTGTAAGCAGAGGTCACAAAGACCACTTTCTCAGCTCAGGTAAGGCTCCTGGATCCACAGCTCGTCCCAACCAGTGACCTGAAACTTAGGTGGAAACATCAGCTCTACACCTACGATCACCTGCATTATTTCACAATTTACTCAATGACTGCAAAAAACAGCCCAATGTGCAAGCTGCACTTCAATAAATGTCTGGCTACAGGTTCAACAGCAGGCTGGGATGCAAGAAGGCTAAATTAGACCCTTAAGTCATGAGCAGTTAAGCAATGCTTTTCTAAACAGGTCTGTGATCACGATAAAGCCACACTATGCTACAATGAGCAGAGTTTCAAAATAAAAGTCAAACTATGGCATCCAAATACAAATCTGTTTAAAAAGTAAAACAATGACCTTGCATGACCAGTTATAATACTGAGCATCAACTATCATGTGTACTCCTTGCTTTAAGACGGTTGTCACTAAGGTTTGAAACAAAGCCAAAGTGATATACAATACAAAAAAAGAAATATCTGAACAAAGAGGAGTTTCCTCAAGCAGGAAGTGAAGCTCAAACTTCAAATGAAGTTTAGTTGTACAGAAACATAATGTGGCCATGGATGCAAATCTTTATATACCTCAAAAGCAGTCAACATCTTCATGCAGCCATCTAACAAAATATAGCATCTATGACCACACTAAAACTCACTTCCAATAGCAAAAAAAAAGCTACTTGAAATGTTTATGTGACTCTTGTAGACAAGCATAACATTGCATATACACGCACACAGACCTTATATAAAAAGAGTGGGGGGATGGACTTCAGAGAAAGAGCATTAAAAGTACACCCTGCATAAATGAGTGAATCACATGACAAACCTTGGAAACCGAAGCGGAGCATAACTTGGTAATGAGGCCGTGCTATTTCCATCACCCACTCCACAGGCCTCCGCTGGGGCTTGGCTGCACTGCCCTCTCCTAACCAGCTCAGCCCACCTTAGCCTTAAATCAGCTGCTTGGCAACAAGGAGCACACACCTCCCACACCTTTATATACAAAAAATGAAAGGGGGGGCACTTTTCAGGTCCACTAACACTGCTAAACTTGTGTTGTAGAGAAGACTAGGCTTTGTGTCCTACAGAACTGACAGCAGCTCTTTAAAAAAATGTTTTCATCAGTTAAATTTAATGGGTATTTAAAAGTGTTACATTTCGTTTGTTGACAGCTTGGGGGATAAGACATGAAACAGTGCATTAAAGTGAGAACCCCCCCAATGCAAAGCAAGATAATCCCTAAGCAGATCAGTGCTACTTTGTTTTTGCATTAACTATTCAGGCCTTTTCAGCGGTAAATGGAGATTAGAAATTCAAGGGAATCCAGCATCGTCAAGCAAGAGGGACATGACACAGAGTTTGTTTGGCAAAGTGGAATTAATATTAAAGGAGCACACACCAGCTACCCTGATACCACTGGTGCATCTGCTATGGATAGAGGACTCCCTATGATATCCACGTCCACCCTGAGAGAACTTTGCCATCTTCCCTTACTGTTGCATCAGCTAAAGCAAGATAGAGTGTCAAGACAATTGTGATACATTATTACCTAGCCCTAAATTGGACCTTCCATTCTGTGCTCAACCATACTTAGACTGAAGAACCCTACCACACAGCATGTACGAAATGTGACATGTTTCCTTTCAACTGAGCAAGGCAGCTAAGCCATTCCTATATGAGTGTGGCACAGATATAAAAAGAACCAGGTGTCTGTGCTTATCTGGGATTTCCTTCTCTTGGTTATGAATGAGGCTACAGAAGGTTTATTAAAAGCGGTACACACGGCCCATGCCCAAAAATAAATCTATTAGCATCTTCTCAAGGGCATTTCCCTGTCATTTAGGACAGAGCGCGCATATGGCTCTGCCATCTCCACAGTCCTATTTGCATCACATGACCCCAAGCTTCATCAGGGCACACAGTTCCTGGGGCCCCTGCACAGTGGTGGCTGGGTAAAAATGGATAGCGAAGAGGGAGAAGGACAGTCAGCAAAAAAAGAAGTTATTAGCAAGGAAAGCATCTGTTTTGTTGAAGCAATACTTTACATGGCATGAATAATGTGATTCCCTTGGTGGCCACAGGGGAACTCCAGCCTTGATTTGATAAGCCAACAGCTTTTTATGCACAATTTCAGACTGCTTCAGAGCAGGTCATGAACTACTGAACTAAGTGCGCACCTTGATAATACAAATGGGAGATGAGTTCACACACTGTGCCATGACACAACGGGGAAAAGCTTACCTAACATGCACAGACCAAAAGAAACAATTATATAAAGAAGTCTAGAAATCTCCCAGAATAAAAGCTGATGTGTTCAGATGCCCGTCATGCACCCGAGTCATTAGTACATTAGTAATAAATACAACAGACCAGTCCCGAAACATATCAGTCGATATATATGCAGGTTTCCTGTAAGCACACCCCCCCCAAGAAACAATGGTGAGTCGCTGGAAAAAACAGTGCTTTTAAAATTGTTGCCCGACAGCTTCAATTAAATTCACCTTACATACTGCCAATTATAATTAAGGAAAGACCCATTTTATGTGTATGTGTGCCTTCTATAGCTGTAATACTTTACTGTTTAACATTTAGTTTATTTACTTTTGCTCTTGGTATTTGATCTAGCGACCTTCTGGTTCTAAGTGCATGTCCTAAAATCACCGTGCTGAAAACAGTAAAAACCGACACGTCAGCTAACTGTAAGCTAACACTCAGAAGTATTGATCTATTTGCTGAATACTAAATTATGATATTCTCAAACATTAGTCACCCAATGTGACACTTGCTTAAATAGTACAGCAGCTTTATTCATGTTTTTTTTTAGGGAAAATAAAAAGGTACTCATATATATTAGCCTCAATTGAACTATTCTGGGCCAAAATCAGCCCACTTAAAGCACATATTGTGTGCTAAAAGTGGACCAGAGTTTGCACACATTTCAGTTTATCAAGTCGACTAATGGCTCAATTTTGTTTTCACCAAAACGATATTTCACGTGAGTGATACACTAAAGATACACTTCCTGTGACTGACTGAGAAGTTAAGCAATATGTAAATTTGATGTCTACACTAAAAAGATGAAGGATAAGCATAGAAAGATTTTCAGGTTCAGTTTTATGTACTTACAAACTAATTATGCATTCAATTATTTTCTGATGAAGTCAACATTAAAATTAGGTTAGCGAGCAACCAATATAATTCACTATAATAAGTTTTGCTCTCAGAAACAAAAACTAAAAAAGGCCAAGGAAAATGACCTGGTCATTATGCTGCTACACAGGGATAAACATTCAGGTCACTTAACACATATTAAGCATTGCAACGTTCAGTTATTTAAGATCAAAATGTTTCATTAAAATTGATTAGGGCTGCAAAAACTGATTATTTTAATAACCGATTAATCATGTGATCGGGTGATTAATCGAATAGCTGGGCCAAAACAGTTTAAAGAAAAGTGTAAGTGCTTTATTGAAAAATAATAATAATAATAATAATAATAATGTTTTAATGTTACTTTAATCTTGCTTACTTTATACTGGAGTATACAGTGTTTAGACATAATTTTCAAAAGCTATGATGGGGGGGGGAAAAATCAGCTAAAAGCCCTGACATACCTTATTACTGTAATACTGCCCAAGCCTAGTAACAACTTTAAAACTGTTCATAAGTGTGCAGTCTTCACTACGCTGCTAGTATCTGTCACATCCACCATCAGATTATAGCAGTATGCATGAGGCAACCATGACTGACTGTGTCCAGAAACAAATCTAGTACGCATACAAGAGTCTGTACGTACATGCACAAGCCATAGCCGCAAGCAGAAGAGTAAAGTATGAACTAGGCTTAACACACCAATGTTAACGCTGTTAGGTGGTGATGTCATGACGTGCAAAATTAAGCAGCAAGAGCAATTAACTAAATCATGTTAGTCGTCAACCATTTATTGGCGATTATTGTCGTTATCAATAAAAAAAAAAAAGTCATAATCCTGGATCATAATCCCTACAATTGGGATCAAAAATGGAAAAAGAACAATGCAGATGATTTCCCTGTGTAAAACTAAGTTTACATAAGCTAAATCAGTTCAAAACACCTAAGGCTTTACAAGTTTAAGTCCCCATCTACTGAAGTGAGTTGGGCAACATCAAAAATAAACCCTGCCAAACTGGCACAACGAAACATCATTTGAAAGAGGGTTAACTTCCCAAAAAAATTAAGTAGCATAAAGTTTAATCTTCACAGTCAAGGAATTCAGATCTGCCGTTCGATTAAATTTTGGTATGTACTGTACACTGTGACAAAATTGTCAAAAATACATGCTGATTGTTAAAGTCAATCATTCCAAAAACAAGAGTATTTCAAAGGAATTAGGAATTATTCCTAGCAAGAAACCAACTGAAATTATTATTTTTTTGGGGGTGGGGGGAGTTGAACTAAGTTTACGCAGTTACTGACTCACATTATCACTTTGCTAAGTCGACAAGGGCCTCATGAAACATCCCAAACTCCAACAGATTAAAACTGCGTAAACAGTCTCTTGCTGAAGAAAAGAATATATTTAGCATTAAACCGTGGCTTTTGTTTTGGGGGGTATGGATACAAATTCTTTCCATCCCACTCCCAGTCAGCCACACGCCACACACCCTGCTGCTGCTAGGCCCTTGCTCTTCCAGGCCTGGCAGCAGTTTCATATCACCCTACCTCGAACCACCACAAGTGACATCCACTGGAACTTGGCCTAGCATCAGCATCACTGCCTGCAATCCATGCTGATGCTTTGCATCTTTGCTGCTAACAGTTTGTGACAGACAGGGGTATTGTATGTCAGATTCTGCATTCCAGATCAACCACAGTGCCAGATAAATATGGGCCAGTAGTAAACAATTCCAAGTACAGGACACCGGTAGCTGGGATATTCTGTGTGCAAGTGAGGGTAAGCCACAGGCAAACCTTTCACTCATGCTGTACATATATAGCAGATCCACACAGCGCTGTAAACATTTGTCCCATAGATAGGGGTGTACAGATGCATTGATGCATTGTGATGAATTGATTATGGTGGCAATTCAATGCATTGATCTGTAAAGTTATAAATCGATTGTTGGGCGTAAAATAAAGATACTCCTACCTCTGGGTTGCACACTTTTGTTCACGCGGCTCAGGTAGACGCACAAAGTAGCAGGGGCGGCATGCAAATTTCCAAAACATAGGATGGCAGAGGAAGATTCATTAATATTCATAATGGAAGCACTACCTGATGATCTGTGCACTACGATGCTTTTGGATAATGCCTGTTTTGTAGTGCTTTTTGCAAGCAACAGTACCAATGGTCAAGACCCTGTGATTAGATTTCAAACTAGCTATAGCCAAGTAATGTTTCATGTGCTCAATCACCACTTATCAGATGTGTCAAAGTATCAACCCGTGACATGTTTATCATATAATGATATCTGGGCCACAGGTCGATCTTTCGCCTTCTAAACAAAACGCAATGACATTCCGCTAATCTGTGTCAGTAACCCACGGCCCCCCCATTAAGTAGCACTTCCTGTAATGTGTTTGATTTTTTATTCTGCAGTTCAGTAGTTTACCTTTACACAGTTTTTACAATGGCATTTTCTCCATTATAAATAAAAGATAATGTTAAAGATTATGTTGGAGGTGTTCTACTTCCTTTGTCTTCCATTAATAGCAGGGATGTACCAATACCAATAGTAGTATTAGTACCAATATTAACATCGGTATCAGGTCCAATACCGTGCTCATGTCCTCGTACTTGTGACAAGATGCCAAAGCCTAAAACTGACATCAAATGACATATGAACAATATCATTAATGATCCAAAAAAAAAAAGGGACAAAATATCCACATTGTGGAAATACGTCAAAAGTCCAAAGCACAGCAAACTGCATAATGTGCTCTACTAAACTATCAACAGGAGTTACAAAATCAGGTTCACACGAGACGAGTAATATAATTAAACCTCTAAAAACAAAGCATAAGAAAGAGTATGATGAAATTGCCACCAGCACTCTGCACCAACCATATGTGCAACAAACACTAGCATGGAGAGGAAAAAAAGTGTAACGATAAACCTCGTGCAGTCACCCAGTATCGATCAGGCCCAATGTCATAATGGCAGTATGCAAAAAGCATAATGTTTTCTGATGTGGTACACCGTATTAAAACTTTGTGAATCACTGCTTTAAAAGGTTTTAGAGTGGCATGTTTTTAAATGATTAAACCAGCCAATCCATCATTTTCACGCAAAGACTAAAAAATGATGACCAGCCCTCTCCTCCAACCCTTCGGGTGTCAAGTCTCAATGCCAGCTGTTTAGCGGCTTGTCTGTATATTGTTGTTTTCAGGTTTTGTTTAATTTTGGCTAGAAAAAAATTGAGTGTCTTGTGTGGTGCTGTGGCATGCGTGTGTGTAGTGGGGGGGGGGGGGATTTCAATATTACATATTACCATTAATCCCAATACAGGCGGTTCCCACGTTACGAACGACCAGATCCATTGTCTAATGGAGTGCATGTGTTCGTTATTAAGAACCACTTTATGTAACTCATTTTTAATATAATAGGCTTTATGGCAGTCTGTTCATAAGTATGAGTTGTCCGCAAGTCTGATGTTCTTTACCTGTATCAGCCTGTATTTGTAAGTTAAAACGTTGCATATTATTTTTTAGACATCGCACAGCCCTACTTAGTATCGGTAAGTACCAGGAAACGAGCATCGGCACTCATAATCAGTCTGTAAAAAATGGTTTTGACGCATCCCTAATAAATACTGTGTAGATAAGTTCCCAAAATAATATGTGACTTTTTTTCAGCAAAGTTATTAATTTACGATAGAAAATGATTGAATAAATCAATTAATTGAATTAAAATTGAATTAAAAATTCAGAACAATTCCGTAGGATCAAATTGTTCACTCAATAATTGTAATCTAAAAGCCTTGGGGCCAATGATTTATGCCCCTTCTTATCCAAACATATAAAGCAGAATACTTATTCCCCAAACAAACTGATTAATTTTTGGCTAAGGTCAGGGCATCCAAACTTAGTACAAAAATCAAATGGTTTCCAAATAATACTACTTATATTACAATGTGAATCAGATCTCACACGTTCAGGATTGGGGATGTGAATGCCATCTGTCCTCTGTGTGTGTGGAGTTTGCATGTTCTTCTCTTATGTGGGCTTTTCCTCCAGTTACTACAATTCCTAGCTCAAACCTAAGACATGCAGTTAGGCTAATCAGAACCTCATAACTGCCCCACAGTGAATGGCTGTGTGTATGAATATGTGCATATATGTCCCTAGCAATGCACTGGCATTAAATCTAGGGTGTACTGCAGCCTTGTGCCCTGTGCTGTCTGGAACAAGCTCTAAGTACTCCCTGACAAAGATAAGCAGTTTGATGATAAACAGTGCTAATAATATAATATAATCCATTTGTTTCTGACACAACTGACTATAATTACATACACCAGTTTTCCAAAGGGGCAAATACAGGAGGAAGAAAAGAATATCCCAGTTCTACTTACTTGACCAGTCTGACATAATCCAACCTGATCTTTAATCAGATTCATCAGGGAGGATGACACCATTCTACCAAGATAAACATCTAAATTGCACATCATTGTCAAAATCCAAACCCTGCCACGCTACAACTGTACGGAAATTTAATGTGAATACAAATAGTACCAGACTGTCGTTACACAGAAATATTTCTGGAAATATAACACACCAGGAACTACTACTGGTTTGTACACAACTCAAAAAGATACACAAAAGCACATAACATTACAGAATAAATAGGACAAGCACCACTATGTGGATGAATATTACCCCCTGACACTTATTGCATAGAAGTCATTAATACAAACTATGAATCAGAATCAGAATTACTATATTAATCCTTTATTAACTCCTGATGAAAATAAAAGATTTCGGAAGGTTCTAGTGTTGGGCAGTATACCGGTTCATACCGAAAATCGTTTTAAAATTGGTTTAAATAGCCTGCACAACGTTCAGAAAGTGGCGCAGCTGGAATCTGTTTAAGGGGGGACCTTTTTCACTGCTGCACCGCGAAAGATCAGAAACGGAATATATAGCTCACGCTGGAATTGTCAAAAAAATCTATTCTCAGATACTAATGGCTATTAAAAATTAGTATCTTATTACATACTCATTTTCACCATTATTGATACCAACCGTGCGGTTTGCACCTCATTCACCACACTTCACACAGCACCACTACAGCGCAGGCGCACATGCACAAACGCACACAGACACTCGCGCAGCCCCTCCCCTCCTCTCAATAGCCACTGAACGCATTTGCGGTGGTTAACACACACATACCGAGTTGGCCGAACATGGCATATGCTGCAGTTGAAAGCACTTCGAAAGCCGCTTTAGTGTAAAAAAAAAAAAAGTGCCATTTAGAAGTATTTTGAAGACGAGCATGGAAAGGCTAAGGATGTCGATAAGCCTCTATGCAAACAGTGCTACAAAGTTTTGGCAATGAAGTCAAGTAGCATGTCAAACTTGGCGAAGCATCTTAAAGACCAACATCCCAGTCTTTTTGCGAGGTCAGTAAAGCTCACGTTCCAGGATCACTGAACTATTAAACACTTATCAAAAATGTTAACTTGGCCGGAGCAGTTATGTGACAATACCCTGTGTGGTTCTGCAGGTGTGTCAAAGGCAAAACAGAGCCAAACAGACTACGTCTAGTGTTCTTGCCACCAATGGGAAAAGATTTTACAAAAATTAATCAGACTTAAAGTTCAGGTGAATAGCAAAAATATATGACCACCAACTTTTTTCTACCCTCAAAACCAGAAAGCTTTCATCAAGACATAAACAATGTGCCTTTGTTATGCGTCCCATTAACACAAATGTCTTTTAAAGCAGTGCCAAGTTAAGCAGACCTTCAGTTGTCACCATGGAGACTTCATTTTTCAGCCTTAACCACAATATCAAAATGCAAAAATAAGCCTAACTTTACTGAACAGCACAGGATCCATTTCTGCAAATCCCTCTTCATCGCAAGCATTTGAATATTACAGTAATATATAAAAAAGAAGGAAACACTGGAATCGGATTCTACAAAATGCATATACTAAATACACATGCAACTACATCGTCAACATACTTAGAATCACTGACATTTCATAGCAACACTACAAATAATTCTCCCGGCTCGAAAAAAGATACAATCAAATTCTTTCCATTATAGGAAGGGGTGTTTTTATTGTGAGCAAATATTTTTTCGCACTCTTTAAACAGATGAAGGGAGACCAGAGATGGACCATAGTTACGCTGTTTGCACACCTGCCTTGTTAAAATATAATAAATAGGAGCTTTACCTATAGAGGCTGAATCTCAATAAGACTGACCTTGTTTTAAATAAAGCACAAGTCATTAGCTAACAGCACTTATCAAGCAATGGTAATTTTTGAATAAGTACAAGTCATGAGCTAACAGCAATTCTATCAACTTCAATCAAATTCTATCATTCTATCAAATGCTTATTTCTGAAGAGGTACTTATTTTTTTCTATTCATTCTTAAAAAGCCTTTAATACACACAAGCAGCCTCACAGGGTAACCAACCTAAGACATGTTTTCTGCAAGCCACGAACATGTCCATTAAAAGGTTAAATAAGAAACTCATTTTGTTGGTTTGTGGCACAACAAGCAGAATACCCCTTAACTTACAGAACAATGAGAGTGGGCAACTAGAAACAGAATACAACAGGAACCATTCAGTACAAGACATGCCGTCATAATCGGGCTGAATTAAAAATACCTCAACAATGACAACAGCAGCAGCTAAAGTAGCAGCTGTCCAGCTATCACGAATAACCCATAATATTATTTTTTACTTAAGGTTCATGTTGCACCACAGTGGAAGAGACAAGAAATAAGCCAACACCTTTCAGGGATAAATAGCTCTTACCTTATTTTGATGAGCGAGTGACCATTTAAGCTACTTTTTCCAATCCTGAACTTTTTGCCGTGTTTACTATTCACAGAACACCAATACATCAAGGATATTGGTAGGAGATGACTGAATTGCAACAGCAATAAATATAAGTCAAAGAAATATTTTCCCAGTAGAGAGTACTTTCAGCATAAGCAATTTGGGAATGACAGAAGATTAAAGCAGTGACCCAAAGAATATCTACTCAAACTGTTGTGACAGCTCAAATGTAGCTAGTGACCAAGGTTAGGGCTTAGTCATAGGCTACAACCACTAATCTCCACATTCTGTTTTTGTATCCACTAAGTACACCCAAGGATTTCAACATAGCAACTGACCAATGTCTGGTATATATGGAGTGCATTCCTGTTATATTTAAGCTCTTTCCAATACACAGGAAATTACAAACAAATCCTATTGGGAAGAGAATTTAATAAAGAAGAGTTTAAACAGCACATGTGGAATACCAGTCATACAATTGTTTAGTACTTAAACTATATTCTTAAAGCAACTCTGGGTTTCACAGATAAAGATGGATGGTGCCTTTTTTTAGCGAGGGAAGCTCATCTTGGTCATTACCACCTACACAGGAAAACAGAACTGTTTCAATTGGCAGTCTTGTCTTAAGACAAGTTCATGCAAACTGTAAACTATGGAAAAAGTTCTGTGTACAGCTAACTGCTGAACCTGCAAGGATTCCAGTTTCAGGTTTCAGAATCCCAACCATCTGACAAATGAATGACCATCAAATGCATATACTACCACACACACTATATTATCAACTTTAAACCCTTTAGTCAATGATCCTTATTTTAATGCACAACTGTACTTATGATTTGCTGGACTGATTCAGTGACATTGGTAACAGGATTAAAGGCAACGAGGTCTCAAACTAAATTTAAGCACAGTTCAGATATGGTTCCGGTTGAGTGCTCTTAAACTTGTTAAAAGGTGCACGGGATACATTTTAAGTATCTGTAGGTTTCATCTCAAATGAGAAAAGTGCAATTAAAATATGTTCCTTCATAATCCTGAAAACTAACCAACCTCTTGAGGTGTCTCGATATTTGGCGCACGAACATCATGCGCTTATCACAGACATAAATAACCGACTCACACCGTGTAAAGCTGTTATAAAACGTAAGGCGGTTACCCATAACACTTTTTATATTAAAGCGTGCCCTCGCAATTTGGTCTTGGGGGGCGGGGGCATCACGCCAAAAATGACAGAAATGCATAAGGACAATACATCTAGTCGTGAAAAGTGATAACTTTTGCACATCATAATCGTGTCTTATTTGGCCACTGGAATAAACTTTAGTGTACCGCGGCCCTTTTACGGTGAAATAAAATCCTTTGTATTTTTGCCAAGTTGGAGTCTTCAGTGGCGTGGCTACCAAGCTAGCTAGCTAGCCAGCTAGCTCACACTAAAACACAAACTAGTGGGCGATTCAGCCAGAAACCCAGAAATACCATATGAAACACTGAACGCTTATAAAAGTGACAAAATGAACCAAAGAATCCCACGTCATTTTCCAGATCCTGATCGTCAAGGTGCTTACAAATATTACTTGTCATCTAGCTGAATACATTCATTTTCATACCTTTAGATACCCCAAAAATGAAATTAAAGAAGCCAGAAGCAAGCAGAATTTCAGGTCGACAAAGCAATCTCACCTTCACTGACATCCAGTTACCTTACTTAGAGAAACAGGTAGCTGGGTTTTGTTCTGTAAAAACACTCATGGACCACAACGGAACTGATGAGTTCAGGGAGCTACCCTTCAATTCCCCAACTTCCAAGGTAAACAGGCTTCAGTCATGAATTTGAGTGGAGAAATGACAGCTCCACCAGCTCCTTGCTTCTTATTAGGTTCTACGTTTTCATAAATGTACACAAGTCAAGGCGGTAAAAGGCATCGGAGCCAACATGGCTAAAGAGGAGGAGATAAACACAACATTACAGGGCTGGCTACATGCACCGCGCCGCACCACTCACAACGGACAAAAACACAGCTCGCAGCTGCAAGCGGACACAATACTCGGAGTAAAAATTAATATGTTTTACCTTTAGAGTAGAGGGATTTGGGGGAATTAAGGTCGAGATCAGCGCTGAGCAGGGAGATGAAATCAGAGGGCATCGCAATGCCTCTGAGAGAGCAGGGGAAATCGGACACCTTTGGGTAAGGAAAAAATGTAGCTAGCTCCTTAGCCACCGAAGAGTCACCAAAACCTTTGAAAAAGTTAAACTTGACGACAGTGTTTAAAAAAGGAAGCGGATGGCGAGGAAGTATATCTCTTACAAACTAGTTTAAGTTATTTTAAGTGTCTGACGTGTCCGGTTAAGTCCCCTTAAAAGCCGAGCTAATAGCGTTACCCAGGAGCTTGTCTGAAGCCTTTCGTTTTTCTGCTTCCTTGGCGACTCCTCCCCTCTACGCAGGCGCGTCAGGTCGCGAGACTGTCACGTGATTCCGCTAGCCCCGGACCGGGGTTACGCCGAATTAGCTACTCAGTCTGCCCAAACTCCGCTGGCTGGGTGGCTTGCGGGGCGTCGTGCGTGTCCTGCTGCTTCTGTTACATCATGGTCTATGAATCATTTCACCCTGACTGAGGATCAACGCCCAGACTTTTTTTTTCCCCAGAACTGATGCAGGAAACATTTGATTAAATAGTGAAAGTATTAAATAACTTATATATAAGTAATTCCTAATTATTTATTCTTAATTTCAGTATTTTGAAACAAGAAGTGATGTAAGGGACACCTACTTATAACTGGAAAGTTGCTGAATTCAGAGGTTTGTCAGTACAGTGGTTTTATTTATACACCCAGGCCAGCCTGCAAGAAGGTTCTACAAATGCCTGAATTGCACTTGCAATTTAAAAACCATGTCACTCAATACAGTGCATCTATATATTGTACTTTATCACCAACATATAATCTGATTTCATCTAATGGCACTAGCTAGAATGCCTTTCTTAAAATCTAAAACATTCACATTAGAAACATAACGTACCCTGAACATCCTTCCAAACATCTTTTATACCCGCGTTCTTAGCATTGTAATTTTGCATTGTAATCTACCTCACAAAGAAAACATTTTTTTTCATTAAAGAAGCCTTCATACATTACTAGTCCTGGAATAACGAGCCACATATGGCTTATTCACTCAACACAATTGTGTTGTAGGCTATGAGTAAATTATGTTAAATGATTAATGGGGATTGAGGGTGGTATTCTGTTTATGAAATCTATTAACAGCCATGTACCCATGTACTCATAAATGCAAAACCACTGATTCGTTTACAAGCATTTCAGAATGGGAAAAAATATTCCTTCATCGGTTAAAAAGGCAATTTGATAGATTTGTTTTGGCTGTTTATAATTAAGCTACAGCCAAAACCATATATAATTTCTGTTTACGTTTGCCTCCACTAAAAATGAAAAATGTTTTTGCAACATACTTATAGTAATTATCTAATTTTGGTCATTTTTTCTCATGACTTTTCCAGTGAAACATGCATAAAAACCGAAGGCAGATGAGAACAGCTACGTACTGTTATTGGACGTGCTGTGGTCACCATATACGCATACTTCGAGAGCATATTAGTGCTTGAAAACCAAATAAAACATGGCTCTTAATTATTAAGCAATGAATTATGACAAACTTCAGAGAAGAGTTTAAAACATTTCTGACTGAAATGTTGTTTACCACCTCAGTTATTTTGAATGTTTAAAAGAAAGCACTATTTTAATATTTGTATAAGTTTAACATATAAACAACTAATGAGACCTCATGAAAAAAGTTTGAAAAATATCTGATTTACCTTTAAGAGTATGTGGAAGTTAGCTATCATACAGTGGATAAAGGATTTCTCATTAATAATTAAAAATAATGATGGTGTTGGAATGAGAGCTAGCCCTCCCAGAGTTACTAAACACTCAAAGAGGCGCAAGGAACCCATATCACAAAACACAAATAGGGATCCAAAAACTCTGTGCTACACACAGGGAACAAACACAGCACTAACCTTCACAATAACCAACACGGGGACAAGGCAAGAGCAGGCACATATATACACCAAGACAAGGTCATCAACTAAAACACTTGGGATCCGGAGCCACACAGAACATGTGAGGATCATAAATAAACACTAAGGACTGAAATATTAGGGAGTACTAGGAAGATAGTTGAAACAGAACATACCTATAAAACTAGACAAACAGGACTAACCAAAAACAAAGATATACAGCAGTGCCTGCAGTTCACGCAAACAATCCGTTCCAGGAAAGCGGTCGTGAACCAATTTGTACGTGAACCAAGGCAAGTTGTCTCATAGGAAAGCATTGAAATTCGATTAATTCATTCCGAACCCTACCAAATTATCAATTTCTGGTTTTTATAGTAAAAACTTTAAAGAAAAACACAATATAGTGTGGCAACAGGCAGACCAAGGCATCGCGGGAGCAGAGAGAGACATGGAGACTTGCTTGCCAGGGAAATCACGCTCTTTATTAACAGTCCTTAACTAGGGTGACCAGATAATCCATGTCAGGCAGGACTTTGAGCTAGGGCAGGATTTGTAAACCACCATTTCAATTAAACAGACCTGGATTTCACTTAAGTATTGAGTTCTT
>JAODKC010000009.1:15542789-15577270 GCA_026777985.1 Mormyrops attenuatus | reverse complement strand
TATTAGTTAGATTCTCCCCAAACGAGCTTGATGGGCCGAATGGCCTCCTCTCGTTTGTAAATTTCTTATGTTCTTATGCATCTTGCAGTTAGGCATCTGACAACCTTGTATTTCCCATCTGTGCATTTCAGTTTGGTGCCTGTTGTGGTCCTTCTATTTACACTTGCACATGGGGCATGCTGGGACAGGCGCCCCGCTGCTGCTGCACTACTATAAAAAAGAAATCTGATCGAGGAATCTGTTCGTCGACCAAATTTTGTACACGAACCAATGCATTTTTTTCACGAAATTTTTGGTCGCGAACCAAATTGTTCGTAGACCACAGCGTTCATGACCGCAGGCACCACTGTACAAGCAAAGACCAACACTGAAATACATGAACACAGGAAGATAATTAACATGGGGTAAACAAAAATAAATATTAACATAGATGACAGTAAGGATGCACAGATCTCGGCCACACACACACACAACCCATTCAGCCATGCAGCGGCCAGGGAACCAGGGGAACACATTTGGGATAGTGAAGGAGATAAACAGAGGAATGAACAGAATGGACAGCAACCCCTGCTGGCCAAATGGGGAAACAATGGACAGGACAGGGCAGGGACTGATCCTGACAGTTGTGGGTATCATACATTGCATTCTGAAACTTTTTAAGTGAATGCCAAATATAGACGCCATGTGAAAATACAAACATAAACGCAGATATATTTTCTGTTTTATTTCTGTCACCAAGCTTCCTGAAGTGGGAATCTGAAGAAGAAAAGGGCAAAATTAACATGTTTACCCATCTTCCTTGAATGTCAGTGACTGTATGCAGATGAGAACATGCAACTGGACTTAAACATGCCTGCTTGTTTTGCATTCCATTGTGCAGGTGAATCACCTAATGTGTGATGACACATATTTTAGCCCTAAATAATCTGTTTAACTTTCAAATGATGAAACTATTTACTGTTTTTCTGTGCAGCCATGAGTCTTAGCCGTCACTGGTAGGAAAAATTTCATGGTTTTGTGTATCATTTTTTGTCATGTCACAGTCTCACAGAATTAGTTTAAATTTAGGTTTTTGGTAGCTTCTGAGGTCTATTCAGACATCTTTCATGTCATAAATAATGACAGATTCATGTAAAGCGTTTGAATAATCACTGAAAGGATGTTTTAAAAGGCTAATGTGATTCTCAGAATAATTTGGGAATTGGAACATCACAGACTCCTTTTGGAATTTTTTGGATGGGTGGCTTATGAGACACTTTTTAGTCTGTGCTTTTCTTCTCTCCGCACTGCTTGTTTTGAAAACAGACTTTTGCCTTGTTTACTCAGCTTGTCGTTACTTTGGTATATTTTTGCTCTGTGTCTTTCATATGTAGTCAATCCCACTCACAGTCTAGAGTGAGGGAACTAAAGTTTTTGAATGTCTTCTTAGCTTCCATCACTTCTCTGTTGATGAAGTGCCACACTGCAGGTGCTGTCAATCCACCCATACCATTCGGTGCCAACCCCCTGGCCATTCTCTCTACCCCTCTGGCTATGCTTTGGTCAGCATGGGCACATTATGTGGATTCAAATGCCAGCTGTATTACAGGTTTTTGGCAAACTGCACAGCCACCTAGAAGACAAAACCTACTAAGGTATATTTACGCTGTGTTTAAATATTAATGTTGACATGATATAATTAGCGGGAATCTTTTCCAGAGTGTATCGTTATCCTAGACTCCTACACAACCTCAACCAGCATACACACTTGGAATGTCACCACTTGGCCTAAACCTGTTTTCAGACTATAGTGCCCAGAGAACATGAAGAGAACCAGCAAACCACTTGCACTGTGAAGGAGAGTGCTTCAAACCCCCAACTCTGGATATGAGAAGTAGCAGTGTTACCTCCTGAGGCACCATGCTGCCTTTTAGACCTCATATATACATGTGCATTTGAAATCAGTATATTCCTTATATACACTTCTTGCCACATAATCTGCCAGTATCTGATTCTGTTTTCAGTGAGTGCTCCATTACCACATTTTTATTCATCCACGGGGAACCAGTGCAACCAGTCAAAATAAAGGGCTTTAATGTTTAATTAGACAAGCCAAATTAGATATCTGAAAATACGCCAGTTTTAAAGGATTTAAGTGTATACGATCATTTAGATTCTTTTATCCAGTGGTTTGTGGGTTCCTGTTTTATTGAAATTACAGGGGTAAAAGCAGCAGTCATTATTTAAAAATGCAGTTACACTTCCATCTATCCATCTTCTAACCACTAATCCTGGTTAGGGTCTTGGGTGGCGTGAAGTCTGTCGTGGACAGCATGGGACATAAGGCACACCCTGGACAGGATGCTAGTCCACAGGCCACATACATACACTCACACATGCAAACATGCACTATGGGTAATTTACACTGTCAGAAAAAAAGGTACAGCCCTGGTACAGTTTTGTTCCCAAAGGTACAAAGAACATTAACGTACCCCCAATGGTAGAAAAATGCTCCCCAGAGTCCATTTCTGTACCTTAAATTAGACTATACACAAGGTAAATTTACCTACAGCTAGAGTACAATTGGCAGACAATTGATGGTACGGCCCCAGTGACAAGTAATTGTACACTCAAATGTGCAAATTGGTACTTTTTTTTCTGATAGCGTAGAGATGCCAACTAGCCTAAGTGCACATCTTTGGACTGTGAGAGCAACAACCAGCAGAAATGGTGTAATACAGTGTTCCTTTAGTCCAGTGGTTCTCAAACTTTTTCTATCATTCCCCACTTGGAAGCAAGAAATATTTTCACGCCCCAACTCAACAAAACAATGACAGAAAAGCCTATAGGTGTAACTTTATCAAATTCATTTACACTAATTTCTTCAGTAACTTTTGTTAAGCAAAAAAACAACTTCCACTTCAAATAACTTTCTGTGACATCTGTCACTACAGTACACTGCTTCAATAGTCTGCACTTTTTCAAAAAAAAGGCAAATGAAGCAAAATTTGCACTTTTCCTGAAATACAACAATACAATTCAGTCTGTATAGACAAGAACAAATGCAGAAACTTGTGAAGAGATGTGAACAAGGCATCTAGTGAGAGTTTAATTTGTTGGGTTTCATACTGTCAGACAGGTCTCTCCTCATCTCCTACCACATTAACAGTGAAACCCAGAGCTTCATCATATTTCCTTTTTGGCTTTTTTTTTTTTTTACCGGTTTTCGGCACTTGCTTCGTGTCTCTCAGAAGCACCACCTGTTTTTCTTTTCGTACCTGTTAAATATCTGTCCATTTTGACCCTTTAAGGCTCTGATAGCAGTGAATGAGTGATTTCTAATGGTACCGATGTGAATTCTCTGTTCCGTTGTGAAAATGACTCCGACGTTAAACATCAGTTCTGTACGGCTTTCCCCTCTTGCGCCCCACCTGTCATGACAGGGGGCCCCACACTTTGAGAATCACTGCTTTAGTCCAATGTAAGTGTAAACTTTGCATACAAGTATGAATTCTCCACTGTACCTAACTGAGAGTAAGCGGGAAAAAATAGCCATTGGATTCAACAACAACAACAAAAAACTATGTTGGCACAAGCATCTGATATCTTCACATAGCTAAGTGTGTGCTGGCATTGATCAATATAGATTCCAAATTTGGTGGCTGATTGAGATTCATATTGCTAATTAGAATACATTAAATACTATTAATCCAAATTTGTGTTTGAGGAGTATATACTTATATCAATATCAGATTACAGGTCTTTGTCCTAAGATATATTTTTTAAAAATAACAAAAATAAATTACTGTTGTAATGTTTACATTATTAAAAATACATTTAACAGAACCATCAATAGAATTAGTCCGCATCACACTTCACCAACAGCACAATTATAAACAGTATAATTGAAAAGTCAGGCTCAATGTAGTAGGATGATAGCTGATTAAGCCATTGTTTGATATCAACTTGCTTTGTTAATTTATAATTTTCAAAATAAATTAGAAATACAAATGATATATTTTTGGAAAAATACTCTTTAAGAGTCAACTCTGAATGGAGGCAAGATACACATTCGAAAACCATTTCGAAAAACTTCGATTTCAATGCACTAGAATGTAGCTCTAAAATGTAAAATAAGTGAAATAGGTTACACAACTGTACACAAACATATAGAACAAAACTCAAGCGAGCAGAAGCGCTCACGCCTCCAGTTACATTGCGCATGCTCTTAATTGTTCCTTAGCACACACGTGACCGCGGCTCCGGAACCCTATTGCATTATGGGATTGCAGTAGTCCACCGTGATGTTTACTTTCATTCCAGCAATTCTGGATTTATTAGGAGGGTTAGAGATAATTATATAGTTTTGCTGAAGGAAAATGCTGGAAGCGGTGATCGAAAAAGTTATCTATACGGTGTTGCTAAGTGTGGTGGATCATTTTGACAGATATTATTGTATCATTTTTTTTACAATGGAAAGGTTTATTTTGTGTGAATTTGTGAACTCACTTTGTTTAGCAGGCCGATTCCAAATAAATACCCCGTGAATTAGCTTTCCCGTCTAGTTTTAGCTGTATGAAGGTATACTATGTTTATTTTAGTAGCAGGCAACATAATGCAAAATTAATGAAGACAGTCCTATCACAATGAACAAAATATATCCCAGTAATATGTAATATTTCAGCCTCGCCGTTTTTCATGCTGCCAGAACGTTTTCCTTTCTCTGGCATTTTACAGTAGTTTATTATTGTTAACAATCAAATTACACACACACACACACACACACACATACATATATATAATATATATATATATATAAGGACATGATTTTAAGACCTTTTCAACAATACTTCTTTTTGTGAAATGCCTTTGACTGTTTTCTTTCTATTTAAGTGGAAATATGAATTCTTCAGGAAAGTCTTTGATGGACATTAAAAGCACAATAAATACATTTTAATTGTTACATTTTCACATACTTTTATTCAACTAATAATCAGCACTGTACTTGAGGTGTCCTATATAATTTTTGAGAAAATGGTCACAGATTAATACAGAAGTGCAGATTATACCTATAATATTAAGAAGTGTGCAAAGTACATACAAATAGGCCAGTTTAAACATTTCTTCTATCATTTTTGATTTAAAGAACACCACGTCTGGGCAAGGAAAAGAGGAAATTATAGTTAAGTGTGCTATTTTAAGTATAACGTAGAATGACTCAGTTTTCACATACAAATTATGGTGAGGTTATAACATGTCTAAAGAATATCTTTATGTATGTCTATGTTGAGGGTGAGGCTGTTAAGATCCTTTCATTTGCAGCCTTTCCTTTTTCATCTTTACACTTGATCCCAAGGAGACTACAGAGCTTTGAGAATATAAGGTCTACAATCTCTTCTTCTTCGGAAGGCTGCAGGAGGAAAAGTGGATGCTCGACAGAATTAATTTTGTGAAGTTACTAAGTCTATATCAAGATTATTATAAGACTTATATGTTCAATATAACATCGCAAAAACAATAGTTACACCAATATAAGTATTATTAAGACAAAGTGGTGCAAGTACCTTGTGGTGCAGTTGCTCTTGGCTGAATGCAACTAGGATGACTGAGATGAAGAGATTGAGGACCACAAAGGTCATGAAAATGATGCAGGAACCAATGACGAATGCACCGAGCACTGGGTTGTAGTTCAGAATCTGTGAGAAGTTATCAGTGATCGCATGACTGACTTTTCACAGTCCCTGCATCTGCTATAGGCAGACTCAAGCACATCGCTACTCACCTCTTCATAGTTGAAGATGCCCAACTGCAAGCTGACTATGGTCTGGAAAGCCTCCAAAAGAGTTCTGTAGGAGTAGAGCTTCCAACCATATATTAGATTGCACTGCAGCAGGAGACAAAATGTTGTGTCAAGTTCATACATTTCTTACCTTTCTCCAATTTATGTGCTCCATGACATACAGATTAGGCAATTCACAAAAAAACATTCACTTAATATCTTTACAGACTCAAGGTGACGTGTAGTCAGGCCAAAAGCAATGAACCGAAGTACATAATGAAGAAAGTGCTTGATTTTGAATGACACTGAACACTGACATGAAATGACATGGATACTGATGTAAACAAGAAAGTGGCATGGTTAGCAGCATAAAGGCACCCAGAGCTCTCACAGTCATAGAGTAAGTCAGGAGCATGATCGTCAAAACGATGATGAAGCCTGAGATGTCATTCCAGGCCCTCTTCAGTGTGGAGGTGATCATGTGCAGCTTGGGGTTGAGTCTCAGCAGGTGCCACAGCTTAATGGTGGCCAGCAGCACTAGGAATGCAATCAGGTAGCCCAGCACTGAGTCCGCTGCGGCCGTCTCGTAGAAACTGGGAAACCTTGCCAAGGGTAGAGAATGTTAGCACAGAGCAGTATACCCACAGAAACCTCTTATTTAAAGTGCCAGTCAAAGAAATCAGGCAGAATTGCTGACTACCTGAATACCTGAACTGATTGTAATGACATTACAATACAACCACTTGCTGCTGTTCATTTTTGTTATTTTGTTATAGGTTTTCATGGCTATTTAAGTATATGACTGGAGCTCACTCATTAGCTCATTAAAGCTCATTAACTTAAAATACATATACTTTTGGAGATCATATTATCATTGATTTGAATACTTTGACTAAAGCACCGGATTTGGAAAAGCATTAGTAAACACTGAAATACTGAAATGCTCATCATTACCAGCTCTCTAAGGGTGTGGTTCATGATTATATAGAATGCAGGTTAACTCTCTGCTTTCACCAGTAGGGCAGCTCAGTTGCAACTTGAAGTTGTTGTCATGGGCCGGTCCACTCACTGGTCCGGGTGGGTGCGGTAGAACTCCACGTCTCGGTTCCCCAGCAACGTCCTTTTAATGAAGACGGAGAGTGCGCTCCAGCTCAGGATGATAATGGCTAGTTCCAGAAGGTTCCACTTGCTTCTGAAGTATGCCCACTTCTGCTGCTTCATTAGCTTCCCCTGCAAGGGCCAAGAGAGTCTTCCTTTAGTCATTTGTATTTTTACATGGAGGCACTGTTTATATGCATTCATCTGTGCGAATAATTTTGCCGAACTTTCTTCACAATTGTAATCAAGAACCAACCAACCTGAACAAACATGTAGTTGAGAATGAAGAGGAAGTATATGACCTCAGAAGCCATGACAAAGATCTGTAGGCCACCAGTTGACTGATACAGCCGGACCGTCTGCAGATCAGTAAGATACTGGAAGGCTCCTGGAAAGTCCAAGTAGTTCTGCTTACGCTTATTCTAAAACTAATGATTACATCCCAAGATGCCAAAAATTAAAAAAAAAAACAAAAAAAACAATCTCCTTACCATTAGCTGAAGTCTCAAATATTAGAGTGACAATGCAGAAGAGGTTAATGTTAGCATTGTAGATGGTGAACTCTACAAAAACTGCTCGTGTGTAAATGTCAAGCCAGGTGTTGTCAAACAGGTACTGAAGGACCCTGGCCACAAAGGAACATGGGAAAGTGTGTTCATGGAAAGAACGACAGGAAAAAGAACTTTCTTTTAGAAAATGGAGTTTCAAAATACAATTACTAAATACATGCCTCATTACTTTGAATTATGTTTTACCTTTCAAAATATTAAGCTGTAGAAGTAGAGGAAAATGGCAGGGGAATACTTCCTAATTATTAGCTTTAATCAAAACCAGGCATTTTTTGCTGCTCACTCACCCTCCTGCATTTTCCTGGTCCAGCGCCAGCTCAGCCACAAATCCCCCCCCTCTGTAGAGCACCACATCACCCCATAGGGGGCACCCCCTGAGCTGACCCTGACTCTGGTATGTCCATGCGGTGCTGTTTAGAGGGTCACTGGCACTGCCGTTCTGTCTCCAACCCGGTCCATATTGGCCCACGTCTTCCATGTCCCAGGAATACGGACTCTGGCAGTTTGGTACCAAGCTGCTAACGGAGGGGGAAACAGGACAGGAGTCTCTCTTCACCCTCACCTGACGGATACGACCATTACCGACCAGCTTGGAATTCCCATCTGTGATGAAGCCTGCAAGAACATCAACACGTCACCATGATTTTAATAACCTCATATTCAATTAATGTTATATTAGCAGTTCCAATACAACCCCTCCTCATTTGGAGATTACCCCTGTTGGTGACCACCCGCAAATACGACAGCAATAAAAAATGGACCAACCAATGGGCACATTTACCACCAAATTTCAGAAGCCGAACACACGCCGAAATCAGACAGATCTTTAAAACAGAATGAACAAAGAGGTAAAATGTCCACTTCACGAAGGATAGAAGAGATTGAGTGTGGAAGGCTGAAGTTAAACCATAATCACAGTCGTGGTCACACCTTGGCTACCGTGATTTTCACTCGCGCAGCCGTTTCCCTGAACAACCTGGTCGTCGGAACAGAATTCGATCACTAAAAATGAGGAGTGGTTATATACTATTTTGCATTCTACTTTTCAGTAAGTCATTTATATAAATAAAAATCAGTTTGTTTAACTGTGACATTCAGACAGCTATTCATCTGTGCGAAGTGGAAAAACTGTTACCTGGATATTGTCCAAAGAGGTTGCTGAGGAGAGTGGTGTTGGTCCACATAAACACATCGCTAAGACTCATCATGTCTGAGATGCCATTGCTGAAACTCTGCTGAATGTGCTGGTTCAAGAAGTAGGCATTTGGGTCCCTCTGACCATATGCCACCAGCAGCAGCATCCACATAAACCCCATATAGGCTACAACAATTGATAAAAATAAACGTAATTTCAATCATTTGGAGAAAAAATTGATTTGTTTGGCCCATAAAGCTATTGGATAATGAGGGCACTCAATATTGGTTTCAGTGTTTTGAGCAGTTTGGCTTTGAGATGTTGAGATAACTCTGGCGACAGTTTTAGCTTTATTACTTACCGAGAATCTCCATGATGAGCCCGATGGCTTTCTGCTCCTTTATCATATTGTTCCTCATCCTCTCGATGTTGGTGGGTGGAGGAGGCTGATAGTAGCTACATGTGCTGTCTCTTCGCGTGCCCAGCACTACGTTGGGGTCTGTTAGGATGGAGAACTTTTAATTTAAGCAATGTTTCCAGTTATCACTACCAGAATGGGTCCTGTAACTGGATTACCTGAGCTTACAAGTGCCTTTTCAATGGCTGCATCTCCATACTCCTCCTGGTCAATTTTCTTCAGCACCAGAGCAAAGAAGATGGCAAAACCTAAGACCTGTCACAAGACATCCACGCAACAGTGATGAAAATTCCCTGGCAGGAGCTAATGCCAGAGCCCAGTGACCAGCTGGAGGGCAACTCTTGTCATCTTCGGGCCAGCATACCTTGAGTGGCTGGGTGATGAAGATGCTCTCAAAGAAAGACACCACCATGGAGATCAGCCAGCTTATGGACTTCTGTTTCCCGTAGGTGAGCCCGTACATCATAGTAAAGTATGCTGCCACTCCACTAGTCGCCGCTACCAGGAACCAGCCCACAAACACAAACCACCAGGGCAGGCCGCCCTGGCAGCACCTCCTGTTGTTTTCCTGCTCTGGGGGGCTGGGGCTCTTTGCGACATGCTTTTCAGCCGCGCTCATGGAGGAGAGCCGGCCCTCCAGCAGACCCTTCATGTCTTGCACCTGCCGTACTGCCTGCTGGTAACTTCTTGGATTAGGGAAGCGAGAAGGGTCCAGGACCTCCAGCTCCTTCTCCACGTGACGTAGCTGTCGGTACAAATACTCACTGTAGTCTCTCTGTCTCTGGGAAACGCTGTTTGACCTTTCTGGGCTGCAACTAGGGCTGCTCTCTGCAGGCACATCAAAACACAGACGCATTATTATGTAGGAAACCAACTTCAGATTGCAAATTTCTCTGTATGTTTATCTACTGCTTGTGTATATTTACATAATGATTTCCAGGTTTATAGATTATTATAACTACAACAAACCTACAGTCATTATACATACAAATATATTTACATTTAGATGTTTAAGTGAAATCACACTAATCGCACATCCAAGACTATGAAGCACTAATTCAAAATAATTTGTCTTCTTATATTTTGCTCAAACACATATTGGTAACAATTTACTTGAGGGGGCACAAGTAATGTATTAGTACACTCTTATTTGATGTATTAATTAACCAGAAACTGTTAGTAATGTACTGATCCCATGTTCGTTTATCATTAATCAATCATAATGTACTTCATGCAAGCACTGTTAGTTCATGATTTGTTCATGAGTAGTAACTGAGTTATTTGTGCCTCTAGTGTTACCCACATGTTTATCTCAGGCTGTGATACGGCTGTGTGACTTTCAAAATATTTTCCCATCTGTGAAACTACTGCTTGTTCACACCGCTCAAAATTTTACATTTTCACTTCATTCCATACACCATAAACGTCCAAGAAAACGTTTCTGCAACACTGCAGTCACCCAAATCCCTCCATATTTCAAAGATATTAATCCATATTATTGTACATAGTTTTGTAATAAGTTTAAACATGTGCTGTTACAACATCGTTCTTGCAAGCTCGTCTAAACAAATCCATGAATTTAATCTTAAGATTCATTTACAATGACCTAATGTCAGGACGAGGGAGGTATCATTCTTGCAGCCTTCAGAATAGAATTCGCCTCCAGCCCGGTTCTGCTGCCGGATGATCTCCTCCACTAGTGACAGCAGAGTGTTGATGTCAGCTGTCTTTTCAGCACCCGCCTCAAGCTGAGGATCCGGGCTCCTCCTGGTCTTAGAGAGAGACTGGGCAATCCTCTTGATATCCTGGGGGGATTTCACACATTCTGAAGGCTTACGAAGAACTTGTAATACAGGACAGACAGGTCGGGAATATTGACATGAATGAGAGAGGCCCCCTTAGGCATCATACAGTAGTTGGGTTTGGTTCAAAGTGAGGGCCATGGAGAATAGAGTATGAAAGGTATTTTTGTACAGCTATGTAGGGGATTAAGGAAGTGTTTTCATATAAAAAGGTTACCTTGACAACAGAATTGGGAGTGATTTCCTTGTGGATGTTTCCTGGGGACGGCGGCTGGGTTGGAGACACGCGGCCGGTCTTCCCCTGCTTGTTAGGATCTGCCTTGGCTTGACTGTTAGCCTGCAGTACCTTCTTTTCTCTTGGACGGGTGTTTCTAAAGATGCTCACAATTAGGAGGTTGATGGGGAACATGATGATGGAGCTCTGGACACCTATCATGACCTGCTGCCAGGTGATCTCGATCTGACCTGGGTTTGGGCAAATGGTGCATTGTTCTCTCACGTGGAATTCGTCATAAAAAAATGCTCCCTTTGTCTAATCATAGGAATGACAGCAGTTTGATGCAGGACACATTAATTAGAATTAGGGAAGACCTGGGACAATTGTTGAATGGGGTCAGAGTTTGAACTGATTTTTAACACGCAACTAATCCCAGCTATGCATTCCTCCACTTCTGCTAGCTTAAGGCTCCTAACAACAACCATGATGCTTATGAACCATGTCATGCTATAAGTACACAGATTAATGACTAAGTAGATACCAGATTTGATTTAACAATTTGTCCCTGGTCTCCCATAGTCAACAACAAGATGCCATACCCAAGTCCATTTTCTGCTCAGATGGGTTTGTTGGAATGCCCCAGAACATGATGTTGGTCAGCATGGTGCAGAGCAGCAGTGAGAAGCAGCAGGAGACCCGCTGCACTCGTGTGAAGTTACTGGCTGGGGGCCGGTTGATCACAGAGAACCAGATATGCCCGTCGCCAAAATCTTTTGCTGTCTTTGTGAAGAATAGGTTACTGCCAAAACACATCGAGATAAAGGTCACGCTAAGGAAGGAAAAGGCCGGCAGCAACACGTTTACTCTTTACTGAAATCCAGATAATAGAGATGAAAAGCTTTAGGGCAGGGGTGTCAAACTGCAGTCCTGGGGGGCCGGAGCCCTGCGTAGCTTAGTTCTTCCCCTGTTCCACCACAAATGATTCAGCTCAAGAGCTGTGTGGTAATTAGCACAAGAAGTTGAGTCAGGTGTGTTAAACGAGGGGAAACCCAAAAATGTGCAGGGCTCTAGCCCCCCAGGACTGGAGTCTGACACCTGTGCTTTAGGGTGTATCGGGCAAATGTTTATACCAGAGGGGGAAACTTCAGATCCAGAAAGTTTAAATCCAGACCAAAATTTTGTTCCTCCCAACCAGGTGAGTACTCTGTGAATGGGACACTTCATATTCAGCTGGTTGGTTAGAACAAAATCATTGTCTGGATTTGTATTTTCTGGACCTGAACTTTCCACCTCTAGTTTCTACTGAAAAAATGTATGAACAGGAGCTAAATTTAAATGTATTACATAAATAACATGCATTTTAACCATCCTGTTTTCTGGGCTTAGCTAAACTAAAAAGTGTTTGAATTTTTAATTCACTAATTATAAAAACTATCTAGGGCTACCAGTCGAAAGGTCATCTAATACAGACGGTACAGTGGAAATGCAAAAACACCTTTCATTTTAAAGAGCTTCTGGTTTTAATGGAGGAACCTTTGCCTAAACAGAGATAAATTGTTCTATTTGTCATATAATCTCATGACATAACCAAGGTCCGCCAGCATCCCAGTTGGGATAAAGGGTCTCACTCAGTGGTAAGATGATTACTCTGCTAGCTATGAGATTTGAACCCACAATTGGCTGGATATTGGCACTGACCTCTAGAATGCTGATTTACGCACCATCCCAAAGATGCTATAGGTTAGACTCACCTAAACCGTGTAAGATCCAACTCTGTGGCAACAGGGAAGACTTTGTCCAGGGCACATTCACCCATGTTTATCGCCAGCCATGAGTTACACAAGAAATGCCATTTCTGACTTGTCTCCAGGTCCTGAACCATCACCTTATTGATGTACCTGTTGGTCATGGAATTAACAAATGAACAAAGGTGTACTGTGACAGAGCTTTTTGTACTGCATATATCTTTAAAACTAAAATTTATTTATAGACAGGATGTCTCCAGCCATGTGCTCACCAAGCAGGGTGGCTCCCTGAGTTGTCATGCCAGAGTCTGATGTTCTGCAGCTCCCCCAGGGAAAATGGAGTGGTGAGCAGAAACATGTCCACCCCCCCTCTCTCAAACAGCGGTTTGTCAGAGTCACTCAGGTGATGAGGGTCACTCTCCCCATCTGACCCCAGCAGAATCACCGTCACCTTGGAAGACAATACAGACAATTAGTAAATTGTTTATTAGCATTGTTTGCTTGTTTGTTTACCCACATGTATTTCCAGTTGAAAACAAAAGGAACTATAACAAACTTGACAAAAATCTACTGATACTCTACTAATCGCACTTACAGAAAGCATATAACTTTTTACATTTACATTTATTTTAATTTAGTAGACCCTGTTGTCCACAGGGGTGAAAGTGGGGTGAATAGCACCTTACAAACATATGTTCTGTCAAGGAGTTCACAAAGCATAAGTGTGGTTAGGCTGAGCTTCCAATGAATGCCCAGTTACAAGTGTGAGCAGTGTTGGAGCAGGAGCTACACAACATCTACCAGACAAAGCAAGAACATAATAATACTATTCAGTGACCAGAAGTGCAGCATTAGGAACAGTCAGGGAACGCAGAGGCATTGGGGTCTTAAGATGTTTCTTGAAGGTGGAAAGAGAATCTGATGAGAACGTTTGGCAGCTCATTCTACCATTGGAGAACCACGCATGAGAAACCCATTTTATGCATAAAACATGATGGTCAATGTCAGGATACTGGTGTAATATTAACAATAAAACCACTTTGCCATCATGGTTACAAATGTTACAGTAACAAGTTGACCTGTCTCTCTAACGGCTTTATTTGGCGGCTATGCTAAGCAGGAGGTCCAACCTGGGAGGAGGTGGACGCCCCGCGTCTGTGCCCAGTGCTGATGGTCAGCATGTAGCGGTACTGGGCGAGAGGGTCGTTGTCCGCCAGGACTGTAACCTTCACCTGAGGTGACAACGAAGCAGCTAGAGGAAGTTCACAGTCATGCCACAACACAGCTAATCCGCTTACAAAAGAACAAGAAGAAACAATGTGTCCTTAACTACTACCCAAGTGATCGTTTGATAATACACAATAAGAATACGTAGTGTAGCTGTGTGCCAGCTCATAGCTCTCCCCCCCTCCCCCGACCTTGGCCACATCCTGGATATCCTTCCTGCGTGCCCACACGACCACCACTAGGTAGGCCAGGAAGATGGCGCCCACAAAGCACACCACCACAGGGTTGTTGACAAAGGTGGAGAAGAGCTGAGCTGTCTGCGAAACATCCACCACATTGGGCATGACAAAAAAGGAGCTTCCGAAGAAAGTCAGGTGGTTACACAAGCACTGGGTGGCCGATGGGGTGGTGAGAGGCCCGACCTGAAGAAAGAAAGATGACATAAAGAATTTGCTCTTTCACATTGTCCTCGGTGACCCCCAGGTGGTCCACATTTTTGCTCCCCTCCAGCTCCTTGCCAGACAGTCCACATTTTTGCTCCCTCCCAGCTCCCTGCCAGACAGTCCACATTTTTGCTCCCTCCCAGTTCCCTGCCAGACAGTCCACATTTTTGCTCACGGGGAGCTGAAAGGGAACAAAAACAGACACTGTCTGGGGGTCCCCAAGGACCAGGTCGGGGGACACTGCTCTGGAGTATAACGTGATTATACTTTTTGTTAGTACGATATCAATTTTGAACACAAACAAGAATCAAAATACACGATCTGTGTGCTTTTTCTTGCAGTACATACCCTACAGCCATGGGTGCTCCAGTCGGAAGTAACCTCATCCCAATACATACACTGGGAAGCTATGGTGATGACGGACACCGTAGCATTTGTGGAACTGACCCCTGCCATCACCACAGGTCTCACCAGCAGATAGTACGTCCCAGGATTTCCGGTCAGGTTCCCAGGACCCAACACCCATGTGTACTGCTCCTCTGCACCAAAGACAGCAGCATGTTATGTATTCATTCACATGCAAGTGTTCCTGAATTCCGAGCATGTGATGTTGTGTTTCATTTGTCAGAGAGGAGGTGGAGGGGAGCATTACCTAGAGTAGCACCCTGCTGAGGTAGGCTGGTCATGGCAATGTGATGTGACTGGTTGGGATAGCTCTGGAAGCCTAGCAACAGCTGCAAGGTCAAGTTTTCTGAGGGGTCCAGCTTCAGCACCAGTGAGATGTTGGGCACAGTTACGTTGATGGCCACTGTACTGAAATTGCCCAGGTCCAGAAATGTTTCACTCACTTGTGATTCTTTTGGATGTGGCAGAAAGATCTGGGGACCAGGAAGAAGATGGCAAACTGAGGAAAGGAAATCTGAGAATGTACGAGTCTGTGAATCAGTGAAATCTTCATGGATGCTGATCAAACATAGGTATACGAAACAGAATACATCTTACGGAAATAAATTATTTGAAGCAAGTTCTAAACCTATTTGTAATTCAAATGCACATGGACTATGGCTTTTCATTTATGGGCTAGAATTATGTTGCTCTGACCTCAATCTCACTGCTGAGGTTCTTCAATGGGATGATGGAGCCATCCTGGTTTGTCAGGGTGAGGCCACCAACGATCCCACTGATTAACTCCCCTGTGCCCTTGGGGAAAGGGCTTATGCCCAAACTCAACATCTGAGGATCAGGAAATAGGAGTGAGGCACAGAGATGAGGGCAATCCACAGCACACTAAGATCTAAGTTGTGTTTTCTTGAAAGCTGATTAAAAGTGGTAAATAAAGCGACACATGTCCACTACCCACCCGTACATCCACTGGCTTTTCGACTGGCAAGATATCAGATCCTATTGGAGGAAGACTGAACCAGGAAGTGGAATTTTTCTGAATGCCGACAGGCTTTTGTTGAAGCTGATCTGGTGACAGTCTTTGATAAAGTATCAAAAAACACAGAATTAGGATACCCATACATTTTTACTGAATTGAAGCATTTCAGAAGGAGCCCCTCATAAGGCAGTCGATGCGCTAATCCCACCTGTTTACGTAAATACTGATATCAGGGGATGACAGTATGACAGGATCCTGATTGGTCCCCATTTCTGCCAAAAGGGCGGTCTGCACATTGTCCATGGTGTGCAGCAGAAAACTAGAAATCTCGCTCTGAAAAGGTGACAAAGCCAAATTCAGTGTTATATACTATTCTACTCCTAATGCTGATTTGGGTATTGTATGGCTGCCAGAAATACAGCCACGGCACTGTGCACAACATTCGAGCATAGACTGTAGGGACGCTAGTGCCTAGAAACCTGCAGGCACCTGACTGGCCACTAGAGGGCACTTGCACCACAACCAACAAGAACAACCAGGGGTTGGCAACATGTGGCTCTTTGACTGCTCCCTTGCAGCTGTAAGAAAGAATTAAGAAATAGATGTACCTCAAAATAACTGACCTGAAAATAATTTTTAATATGGGGTAGTAAAAAGTAAATCTTACAGCCACCCTAAGTGGTGTAGTTAACATAAATTGAATTGTAAATGTCTGATAAAAAAATAATCAGAACATTAACTTTGCAGAGATACATGGATGCAGGAATCACATTAAACAAGTAAAATATGTGCTTTAAATTGATGGTAATTGGTAATAAAACCTTAATTAAAAACATATTTATCATGATATAAATAACAACAGATATGTCTTATGTGTATTGTGGCTCATGTGGTGGTGTGATTTTATTGAAATGTGGAAAACTGCCTCTTCGTGTTATTTGGGTTCCTGACCCGTGTGCTAGCCTAATGTCAAACTGTTCTTTAGACAGTGGAACAATGACAGTTAGTTTCGGGCCTCAATCAACAAATGACCAGCAGTGATCTGAGCTTTAGGCCTCGGCCCAGCCGGTAAGGAAGCTGACAAAGGGACTGTGGTCACATGACTTTAGTAAGGAAAAAGCACCTGCTGGCCAGACTCTGCCCAGGCCTCGAGGACGTTGCTGGCTGCTCCCACGATGAAACCAGCTGCAAGGTGCACCTGGGCGGTTCCCTCGCTTCCTGTGCTGTTCAAGGTGAGCAGGGCTTGGCTGAGGTTTGCCAGCAGAAAACTTGCTTGCATCTGTAAAGAAGTCAGCATAAAGTCTACACAGGAGAAATGATAAAAGAATGTCTTCAAATATTATGCCTACAAGGTTTAAGTACGATTACATAAGTAACTGGAGAAACTGGAATAAAGTTCTACTATCTCTAAAAACTGGAAGTGTTTCCACAATTTTGGCCACTAATGTACATATTAATCCACTTGTTATAGAATTAGTCTGGCATATATAACATATGGTACCTCATCTCGAAATTCTTCCAAGTCTCTGTTTTGCTAATTGTTTCTTGGCAGGTGTACATTAAATGAGGGGCTTCATATTAAAAGTGAGCGGTATTGTAATGATTATAATGACTTACTTGCATGGCATTTCTGGAAATAGCAAGTGAGAGCACTGGGATGCGGCCCAATACCTCCACCCCAAGTACCTGTGCAGATGAGGTCAGCTCATTTGTCTTCTGGGTGATTTGTATCACTGCCTCGGCGGTCAGCTGCACATCGCTGGGGACATTACAAGGGTATTCCTGCAGAGCTGCCGAGAGGTTGCCCAACATCTTCTCCCGAAGCTTCACATTTTGTTTTTGCACAAATACATATGAGGGATTATAGATGTCATGGCAGACATTTTACACAGTATAGCCGCATAGAAAATATGCAGTACGTTTGATCATATGATTGTCCGTTCTATGTACTAACCTAAGGACCCATTTCCTTAACTACAGCTCTATGGTTAATAAAAAAACAGTATAAACGACATTACTACGGCAACAGAGCAATCTCCAAAAACAGATGGTACAAGGTCAACCATCTCCATTGTTTGAAGGTCCAGTCACCAAGTGCCTTTCATGAAGTTTTTGTTAGCTAGTTTGACCAATGCATTACTGAGTGACCAGCCTGCAGGACAAATGAATGACCTGAAAACCAGAGGGCCACATGTTTGTTTGACAAGAGCAGCACACACATAGAACATACACCTTCAAAGGAACACTAAGACACTAAGTGCCTGCTGTCGTAGCCCTACCTTCTCAGTATACCTTATAAAAAATATACAGCAAATTATTAGTCTGTTACGCTCTTTTATTTTCCAATGCCATTCACACCTCCGCATTTTCCTGATTGTCACCGGCTGCTCCGTTCAGGGTGGCAGCGACAGAATGGAAAAGCTGCGCAAGTGCAACCTCAGACAAGTGCTGCTGATTTTTCACAAGGTGCCGCAGGTCCTTCGCAGAGGTGGTAGCTTTGGCATCCTTCACCTGAGAGTCAGGAGGAGCGGCACATCTCATAGAAAATCTGAGTACAGATTTCATTGTACAGGAGAGTGAATACCAAACAGAAACACATGTTTAAATTTGGAAAAATTGTTATTAATCAATAATAACACTTTTAAAACACCGTTTTTAAAAATGTACCTGTGTGGTCAGTGTCGTGCTGAGGGTCTGGCCCTCACTGTTCTTTAAAGATGCTATCAGAGTGATATTGTCCCCTGAAGGGAGGAACAGAGATTTCATCTCCAATTCATGTCCACAGCTCAGGTTCTGGCCTGAAAGAGGAGACAGCGTTTTGAAATTTTACTGTTATTTTTTTAAATTTTACTCTGATTTTTTTTACTGCACAACAGCTGAAGCCATTTGTTAGATCAGCAAATGGAAATCTGGTGGCATTTGCAAAATTCAGTTTCTGTCGCTAACAATAGAACGGTTGCGGCAGAGTTTCCTTCTGGCACTAAGCAAAGAAAAGCGGAGTTAATGCGATTAAGGGCCTTTGCGGTGGAAGCAGGATGCCATCGAGTTGGGGCCCTTACCTTTGACAGTCTTAAAGCACAACGTGCAGGAGCCAGATGTACAGAAGACTGGGGGCACATTACAAGTGCCAGTGAAGGGTGTGAGGACAGTGCCCTGGGGAGGTGCCAGTATACAGCTCAGGCTGGGAGTGGTAGGCACAGAGCTGGGCTTCCCTGGTCTGTGTATGGGGGTGACAGCTGGGGGATGATGCATGTCACTGACAGTAGTTCTGGACACAAGAGGGGAGGAGGTGGAGAATTTTGGGTGCATGGTGTGAGAATAACCCTTTGGGCCTTTATAGTCTTTGGATGGGGTTGGATGTGTGGTCGAGGACCATCTGTATTCCATCGGGGCTTGAGTGGTCCTGGTATGGTGCAGGCTGTAGCTGGCAACTCCAGACTTTCCGTCATTAGAGAAGCCTGGAAAAGTGATAAAAATGGGGTTTCTCTGTTCTTGTTTTTTGTTTAAAAATCTCTAATAAAAATTTGATCACAAAAAAAATGGGGTTTCTGTAATTTCATTTGAGCATGTCACATGGTATGGCAATAAAGTTAGCGGCGCGTAATCAGAGTCTCACCTACGACCACGACTCTTTTTATGGTAGCCAGGGTTTTTTTGCCATTTATCACAATCGATGAATTTTTCTTCGCATAAAGAGTTAAAGGCATCTGATTAGAGGAGCAGCCGGCCCAAGCAGCCTGAAAAGATAAAAAGCGGATTTGATCTAAAGATGGTGATACTCTAGGCCTGTAAAAACCAAAGCACGAGTAAAAAAGAAGCATTTACACTGACTCTCCTGTCCGTGGATACTCACAAACAAAAAATTACCTTCTGAAAAGCAGGTCTTACTAAGTTTAAACCAGAGGCTTCTTAAATATGGCGCACTGTCTGAATCAGACTGAGAGACATAAAATCATATACCACAATGATGGTGACATTGGCAAACAAAAGACTTACAGGCATGTTAGAAGTGTCCTCATAATACCACATAAAGTTATCACACTGGTCACAGAGCACCTCTAGTTGAATACTCTGCATAGAATTTGTGGGGCCGCAGCCTTCTGTACAGCTAGCAAAACACAAAAATACAGATATGTGTTTCTATTAATCCTTATTTCACAAGATACAAATGACTACACCTTTATTCTGTGTCCACTCGATAACGATTGTACCTTAAATTTCTTTGCATGAACATGAAACATACACTTTATGGACGTATTGGCACACCTGGCCATCATACCTACAGGATCTTTTATGACATCCCATTGTAAATCCATAGGCATTAATATGGAGTTGATCCCCTCCTTTGCAACTATAACAGCTGCCACTCTTCTAAGAAGGCTTCCCACAAGATTTTGGAGTGTATCTGTGGGAATTTTTGCTCATTCATCCAGAACAGCATTTGTGAGGTCAGGCACTGATGTTGGATGTGAAGGCCTGGCTCACAATCTCCGTTCTAGGTCATTGCAAAGCTCATGGGGTTGAGGTCAGGGTTCTGTTTGGGCCAGTCAAATTCTTCTACACCAAACTCACCCAACCATGTCTTTATGGACCTTGCTTTGTGCACTGGGGCACAGTCATGCTGGAACAGAAAAGGCCCTTCACCAAACTGTTCCCACAAAGCTGGAAGCATAAAATTGTCCAAAATGTCTTGTTATGCATGCTCTTCTAGATGAACGGGCAAAAATCCCACAGACACACTCCAAAAGGCCTTCCAAGAAGATACAGCAGCTGCAAAAGGGGGACCAACTCCATACTGATGCCTATGAATTTACAATGGGATGTCATAAAAGTTCCTGTGAGTTCCTGTGGCTTTAAAACTTGTATGTCATGTGTATGTTATTTGCACGTCATACGTACTTGATATCCAGTGAAATATTATTCATTGGGACAACCATAATACATTTACTGCTTGTATGACTTTTGCCATTTGTATTTGTCACCATCAAAGTGTACATTGTAATGTTGTACATTTTAGGAAGACAAGAGTTTTCAATTTCCATCTGCTGATTAGTACTGGTGGTTTCACAGGGACAATCCCCACCTATACAATAGAAATAGGCAAGAAAACATGTGTAAATATAACACAGGTGACAATCTATGCATTGCGCAAGGTAAGAATAAACGCTGACTTTGGATAGACACATTTTAAGATCACAGTAGCCGTCGAGGTCAAATCATTGCAGACTCACACAAACATTAAATCGTACCTATATTATGAACAAGCCAGAGTAACCAATTCACCATTAGATGAATTCTTCAGATTTTACAGAGGAAAATTAAAAAGCTTGATGAACATACATTCACTGGCCACTTTATTAGGTACACCTTGCTAGTACCAGGTTGGACCCCCTTTTTGCCTTCAAAACTGCCTGAAACATTTCTCAGAGACTTTGGTCCATGTTGACATGACATCATCACGCAGTCGCTGTACATTTGTCAGCTGCACCGTCATGATGCGAATCTCCCGTTTTGTCACATCCCATAGGGGATCTATTGGATTAAGATCTGGTGACTGTGGAGGCCATTTGAGTGCAATGAACTCATTGTCATGTTCAAGTACCCAGTCTGAGATGACATGAGCTTGGTGAGATGGCACAAACAACACTCAGGCAGCACTGTGGCATTTACACCAGCAGCAGCAGCCAGAATTGTTGATACAGTGCTGGTTGGATCCATAATTTCTGATCCATACTTATCTGTTTATTATTTATACTGTATTGTGTATTTAAGTATTCTGCCTTGAAGCCGAATCCAACAAAAAATTTGTTATGAGTATGCATAATGAAAGTAAAGAATTCTATTCTATTCTTTCTTGTTGTTTAAGCTGCTCTGATTCTACCATCTCAATGTTACAGCAGAAATTGAGACTAATCTGACCAGGCAACGTTTATCCAATCTTCCACTGTACAGTTTTGATGAGCACATACCCACTGTAGCAGCTGGACTTCTGCTGCAGTAGCCCATCTGCTTCAAGTTCAATGTGTTGTGCATTTATAGATGCTTTTCTGCGTACCTTTGTTGTAATGAGTGGCTATTTGAGTTACTGTTGCCCTTCTATCAGCTTGAACCAGCCATTCTTCTCTGACCTTTGCAGTCAACAATGCATTTTCACCCAGAGAAGCACTGCTTACTCAATGTTTTTTTTTCTTTTTTGGCCCATTCTCTGTAAACGCTAGAGATGCTTGTGCAAGAAAATTCCAGTAGATCAGCAGTTTCTGAAATACTCATACCAGCCCATCTGGCACCAACAACCATGGCACATTCAAAGTGTTTTAAATCACCTTTCTTCCACATTCTTGCGTTTGATATGAACACTAAATTCCTTTGACCTGTATCTGCAAATTTTCATACATTGTGCTGCTGACTTCATGCAGGAACTATATTATTTCATGATAACTTCATTCATATATTATACTTACTGCATGACCACGAGTAGGTAGCACGAGAGTTTAGGACATCACTATCACCATGTGCTTGTAATGTGACCATTGTAGTGTTTGGGTATATAACATTTGGATCCGCCTCAATATCAAATTCATATTTATTATCACGAGGCACTCTCGAAGAGTCACCAGGCTATGAAAGACAAATTTTCATAGTAAGTTTATTTTTTTTATGGAAATGCAAATATAGGACATATGCATAAAGAAGGATTAGCAAATAGCATGCTGTTTAAAAATTTGTAAATCAAAGATCCATCCATCCACCCATCCATCTCCCATAACTACTGATCCCTGGCTGGAATGAGTGCATTCATGGACACACAATGGAAAATTTAAAGACACCACTTCATGTAAACTGCCACAGAAAGTCTTTTGACTGTGGGGGAAAATGTGGAGAAGATACTAACTCCAGAGAAGATGCTAACTCCATGCTCCATGCTAACTCTGATTAATCCAGAAACAGGTTAGAAGACAGAATGAAACTTACCACAGGGTCACTGCAAATCAGTGATATATTTCCAGCATCCTGAACCACACTGGAGAGGCTGTTTGTTGCATTAACCTTTACACTCACTGGGCCTGTAAAAAATATTTTCAACAGGGATGAAATTCCAAACTGCCATGATCTACCTATAACAGCATTATAAGTATATATACATATTTAACATTGATCAATGGCATGACAATTACAATAAAACTCTAAGAATCTTTTGGCAACTATTATATTGTCACGGTCCGATGAAAACCTCATATCCACTTTTTGTTTTCATGATGTTCATTTGTATGGGTTACTTTATATCACTCATTTTAACAGCTTAAAGTTGATAGCTAATAGTTTGCTAACATCATTGTTAATTTTGAACATAAAGCGAGATTAGTTTGTATCTTGTTGACAGTCAATCCACATACTGTAAGTTCATTTAAAACATTAAGCCATTCACTCTGGGCTGGGCACAGATAGGTGTCTATCTGTGGTGCTAAGGGTATTTCATTAAGTTGTTATAGGTTCATTGCAGGAGTGGCCGGTGTGTGTGCTGGTTTTGGGGGTAACCTTTAGATCAGCTGTTCAAACCCAGGTGTGAGGACTCTTCAGCCAATCAGTCCTCTAATTAGTAATCTAATTAGGCAGTTGCAGTGAAAACCCGCACACACGGTGGTCCTTTCTGGATAAGATTGGCCACCCCTGGTTTATTGGCAACTTGAGGGTTGCAAATAATGTAGTAGTACACGCTTACTTAATGCATTGATTAACCAGTAACTAAGTGTTAGTTAGGCAGTGGTCCCGTGTTTGTTCATCAGTTATCAGTCATGACAGTTCACGTACTTCATGCAGGAACTATATTATTTCATGATAACGTCATTATTTGTCACTTTGTTCATTATTTGTGCCCCCTCAGCCAAAGTGTTGCGGGTTTATTTTGTGAAGTAGTTTCTGAAAAAAAGTTTTGTTTTCACGCTCTTGGATTTTTGGAGATACTGTATGTATATTTCATTGGACACTGATGGTATCTTAAAAATGTGAAAAGGCCTAGTTGTTTAGTAAAAATATACAGCTGTCATATTCACATTTCTATTATTAATGTCTTTTTCTTAACTTTATATATGTATAAACCAAGAAAGATTACTATAGTTTACACTGCAAAAATTGTAGGGGGAATCAGACGAATGAATGGGCTGGATCAGCACCTTGAATCTTGGCTGTAATGCTGAAGACCTGCAGGCTGCCGTCCAGCATATCCCTTGCCTCAGAATAACTGTTCCTTTCTCCAGACACCTGGAAGAGAAGTTGCACTGGGGTCCCACGCTCCAGCGACACGCTCACCTGCAGGCTGGAGCTCAGGCACGAGTCTGGGCCTTGCTCCACAGAGACCTGCAGACCCTCCACGGCCTCAAGGAAGCAAACCTCCAAAGGTGCGGATATGGCCCCCGCCATTACATCGCTGGAGGCTGATAGCTCCACCAGGTGGCAACCGATACCTAGTGGCTGCTGAGCCGGGGGATCCATCGTAATGTTGCATGGATTGATGCCTCTCATTGTCATGGCCATGGCCAACAAAGCTTCACCTTGCTGTAATCTGTATGTGATATTGGTTCCTGTAAGAGTTAAACATACCTAGTTTCACAAAAATGTCATGTGACCTCTCTGTAACGACATAAGCATGTGGTGATTGGCCATTGGCTTCATTGACATGCTGGGAGAAGACGTGTTCCTACCGGCTTCCAACTCAACCTGGATTTCCAGTGTGCTGCCATAAAAGGCCTTGCAGTTGTTGCTCTCCCATGATTTGTTGGCACTGTAGCACCTGATGACTCCAAATTCAGTAGGTGGTTCCTGGATATTGATGACTTTCTGCGCTGTCACATGCCACTCACTGGTGGTGCACTCCACACTGACAGTGAAGACACCTGATCGGTTGTATCTGTGAACCATACTTTCTGACCTGAGGGGAAGAACCCATATCCTCAAACACAGTACTGCACATTTAATCGGTGGTTCACAGCACGACTATAAACTGGTGTTTCAAGGTAGTAAAACTGCTTTAAAGGAGACTGGTCGCCTATACCGTGATAAAAGCTGGATGTAGAGAAAATCGCTTCATTTTTGGTGGCTCACTGGGTAGTAATGCTATCTCATGCCTTCAGGGATAGAGGTTCAAAACGTATGCATTCAGACGGATTGGTGTATGAGATTGTGCGGGACTGTGTGCCCTATAATTGGGTTGGCCTGGCTGAAGGATGTTCACCTGCCCTGGGTGAATGCTCTCACTTTCAGAACTGAGCAATAGCATGGGAATCAGGACAGACATAACTACTCACTTTTTTGGATTGTAGGGGTCGATGGTGTGTCCATCTCCAGCACTCAGGGAACAAGTAAGATTTCCTTGGAAAGGATGAAGCAGCCACTTTACTGTGATGGTGACATTGTCAAAAACTGCTGCAACCTCGCTCATCAACAGAAGCAGTCCTGAGTGCCACAACAAACAGGAATAAATACAAAGGCCCTTCTCTATAGGCTACCAGTGCAGAGCAAACATATGGTTACAAATAAGCTGATTTGTATACAGTTTGTGTGTTCGGATGGCTAACATTTAGCATCTACAGTTATTGGCAAAAGAGAGCAATGACAAATATGCAGTGCTGGGCATTTCAGGGTAGAAACTATAAATCCAGACCAAGACCAACCAGCTGAGTATGAAGAGTCACAGTCACAGAGTACTCAACTGGTTGGTAGAAACAAAATTTCGGTCTGGATTTGTAGCTTCTGCATGCCCAACACTGCAAATATGCAAATGCAATTATAAATAAATAAATAATATAATATAATATAATATTTAAAGAAAATAATGTAAGGGTTTACACCAACAAAACTGATCATTCCTCCTAGCAGTGAACATCAAACATAATCATAATGCTCCACAGTACTGACCATCTTTGCAGTGATAGTCCACTGATAGGTAGCTCCCCAGCCGTGGGCAGGACTCTCCAAACAAACCCAAGTCGGCAGTAGCCTGGCACACCTGCAGTCCGTGGCAGTGCCCTGGGAACGCAGCAAGGCTGAATGGCGGCGCTTCTGTCTACCTCAGTGAAACTATTACAGCTCTCTGCCCTCAAACCATCAGTACATGTTTAAATGGAAGTCTACAACACTGACTTAGCTGGAAAAGGGAACATTCTGTATTAAAAGGGACTCATTATTTTTGCAATTCATGCAAGCAACAATACTTATCATGCTACCCAGGAAACATGATATAAAAACACAAATACTCTGTTGCTTTGGTCAGCATGTAATTAAATATGTTTTTATCTTTCAGCACGTCAAAGGGTGTTTTAGAGAATGAGAGTCCCTTGTGGTTTATAATTGATGATGGGATAGGTTCATCAGGATCTGATATGGCTATTGTGTTTTCTGCAGTACAAAGGCATGTTTATGACAGTCTTGTAACTCAGAGGCAGGCAAGTGGAATTGGGTTTCAAAGTGGCTTTCATTGGTGGCCTGTGCATCTGGTCCTCTGTTGACTTTGAACATGTGACCGAGGCCCTCCTATGATCATTAGTGATACCACCCCAGCTAATGCTGCGGCTGTATCAGCCAGTCCTGCACCAAACACATTTCCCAAGAATCTATTTATACAGAACCAGCTGCGAGGTCGATTGATGGGTGTTTGTACAGAGTTTAAATGTAACTTCCCACCTAATCAGACATTTCAATGTCAGACACCAAAGTACAAGAGATCATAATTAAACAGGTGACCTCAAGTCAGACTTATTCAATTATTACTACTTTTGACCCACTTAACCTGTATAGCAATAAAACCACAACATAAGAATAAACTTTCTTAACATACTAAAGAGCAGAAATATTCAGTACAGACCTGAAAAGCACAAAATTTTATGCAAAATGTCATTTACTTTAAAACATTAAATATCTGCAAATATGAACAAAAGCGCAGTAAATGCCCAGGAATTTGTGTGCATTAAATACTTTTCTCTCCCTCTCAGTTATAAGTAATACATTTGCAGGCATTTTGCCACTGCACGTAAATTGAGAATACAGTTATTAATCTAGCTTCTTTCCAGTTTCATATCCAGTACAGGGTTGTGAGAAGCCTGGAGCCTATCCCAGGTAGAACAAGACCCAAGGCAGGGAAACTTCCTGGATGGACGGGAAGTCAGTCATAGGAAATACAGACAGATCGACACACAGACACACACACACACTGCAGACAATTGATATATGCTGCACATATACAGAAGGTTTTAGGCCAATCAGAAGTGATCTGAATCTATCACTGGTTGCCAAAAAGTTCTGTATTGCATTACACCTGTCCACACCTCCAGTCAGTTGTCTCCAGTGTCACACCCTCAATTGATTTGTTTGAAAGCATTACATAAATCACTATCTCAGACCATAAATTACCTGCAAATGGTTCATAAAATATTTTGGTCAATAAATATTTCAATTTATATTTTAAATTAATTAACAGAATTTAAAACGTGTTCACTGAGAAATGCATGTGCTTTCTCTTATCTATGGTGCAAAAAGTTAACATTCAAATAGTTAATAGTTCTTTTTATGACTGATTTTACCATAATGAACTATTGTTAGGTAGAGTGCTGCGACAGCTTTTGTCATATTTCCCTCTATTTTTGCTTTATCCGTAACAATTAACTGTGTCTGATCTCCAAGCAAATTTAGTATAATACAAAACACAACCTGAGTCAATACAACACACAGTTTGAAATGATCATTTGATTTATTTAAATTAAATAATTCACCAAAACCCATATCACCCATGTGACAAAGTAATATTTGGTTGAGCCACCTTTTGAAGCTACAACTGTAATCAAACGCCGGTGGTAAGAGAAGATCAGTCCTTAGCATCACCATGGATGCCACTCTTCTCTATAGAATTGTTTTAATTCACCCATACTGGAGGGTTTTAGAATAAGACCTGCCCATTTAAGGTCCTGCTACAAAATCTCAATGGGGTTCAAGTCACTACACGTTATACTTGTATAACTGTATGTGACAAAAAAGAATCTTGAATCTTGAAGTCAAGTCAGGATTAGGCCACACCAAAACCTTAAATTTTGTTTATTTTTTCTGGCATTCAGAGATGGACTTGCTCTTGTGCTTTGGATCGTTGTCCTGCTACATAATCGAACTGCGCCTGAGTTTCAGATCACGGACCTGTCTTTCTCCTTCAGTACTCTCTGGTACACAGATGAATTCATGTGTCCCTTAATTATGGCAAATCACCCAGGCCCTGAAGCAGCAAGCATTCCCACATCATGGCAGTACCTCCACCATGTTTGATTAATGGCATGTTCCTTGCTTGGAAAGCTGTGTTTGTCAGGATTGATCCCCGTCTTTGTCTGTCAAATCCCTTTTTTGGCCAGCAGGTGTCACTGGCCATCTTGTTGTTTTCCAGGTCTGTTCTGTTCCTAGTGTGTTCCTCTGCTCCCCCACCCACTTTCTGGCTGAATTGGTTAAGTGGCTGGTTGTTAACTAAGCATCTCTACCATCATGGGTTTGAACTTCTTGAATATTTTTGTGTTTTGTACTCTATATCCAGTTTAATATAACTTGTTAATTTTCTCATTTCTGCATGGTTCCTTGTTTTGTACTTTTGTTTATTTCTCCTTCTGCTCCAGTTTTGTAAGTCTTGCAATCCTAGATTTTCCTAGTGTTTGAACCTTTAGTATTTGTTAATGACCCTCACCTCTGCCTCGTTGTTCCCAGTCCCAGTGTTTGATTAATTGTTACGGTTACATACTGTTTAGTTCTAGTTTTATATCATGCCTTTGTTAAACCACTTGTGGTTCCTATTTGTTTCTTGTTTTTTGAGTTCACCTTTCAGTAGAGTCCCTTGTTTTGTAAGCCTCAACATGGATCATCTGTTACTCTGCCATGTCCTGCCGCAACAAGTCATTTCCATTTGGGGACGATGCTCTCATGGTGGTTGGCTGGACTCCAAGGGTTTCAGAGGGTCCTGTGTACCCCGTTCCCGACTGATATATTTCAATACTTTTTTCCTCAGGCCTTCAGGAAGTTCTTTTGATCGAGGTATGGCGTGCTACTTCTTGAGATCTCTTATCCACCCCCACATTGCTGGAATGAATTTATTTAAGTTATGTGTAGATTCAACAGGGATGGTAGCAATCAAGCTTGGAAGTGTCTAGTGTAAGGCTACGCAACTCATGGTCCTGAATGTCCAAGCACTGCTGATTTTCCAGCCTTCTTTTACCTGTGAGCCAGGTGTGAAGCCTCTGGCCAATCAGAATCAGTAACTATTAGACAAACTACCTGGGAGAACTGAAAACAAGGCCTGGATTTGGAATCAGGGTACACAGTTGAAGATCCCTGGTCTAGTGTAATTTAACCCATTATCATTTCGATTTGGTTCAGTAGTCGATTGAGTGACTAATCACTTTGTCACAAAAGTGATATGGGTAATTTTTTTTCCTTCAATAAATCAAATGATCAGTTAAAAACTGTGTGTTGTGTTTACACTTTTACATTACTCTAAATTTGTTTGGAGATAGAAACATTTAAGTGCTATGAATAAGAAAAGGAATCACAAATACTTTGTCACGGCACTGTAATAGCTTAGATGTGCTGGAATATAGACACTGTATGTACTCTTGGCATTTAGGCTTGTTATTTGGCTATTGTTACATGTGTTTTTTCCCTTGCTATGTCTGCAACAGAAACATAAAAAAGGAGTTAGGCTGCATAATTCTGGGTAAAATATGAATCAGTTTTTTTTTGACTCGAGATTTTTTGACTCGCGAGATCACGATTTTCTCTCACGATTCTTGGGAAATATATTTCTCTTTCTGTTATTAATATTTTGCATTACATATTGTGTTATGTCAAAAGTAAATATGTGCTATGCATAAAATGGATAAGCACCACTCAAAAATAGTTTGTATATGACAAAAATGGCAGTGGCTTTTCTGCTCTTCCCCTGTAGAAATCAGTAACTTGAGATCACAGGGTACTGAGGCTAAATTCAATAACACTTCCATAGGAAACTCTGGGGACATGCATAGAGGCTGTGTGCAATGCAGTACCTTCCACTAGGTGGCTTACATCCACCCAGCTGCACTCCTCCAGGACAGATGGGGCCTCCCACCCCGGTGTGAAAGGGGGACTGGAGGTCACTTGGCAGTAGTGTGGGGTCTTCCTGCCGTAGAAGCTGTCGTCAACCTGGATCACCCGCCCCGATCCACACTGCAGAGTGGCATTGTGGTTTGCGCAAGCCAAGGAGCGACCTGACTCTGAGATATAGAGACATCAGGGAGTCTGGAAAATCACTGACACACACAAGCAGAAAGCCTCACGCCAATGATCCAGCACAAGAGCAGCCAGGCTGGCTGGACTCACCAAATTCACAGACAAAGTAGAACTCCTGGCTGCAGTTGTCTGTAGCCTCCCACTGAAAGGCTGAATGCCTTAGGATGTGAGCACAAGAAGCCCCTGGAAGTGGCACCTCAGCCCAGTTAGCATAGCTGATGTCAGAACCGTCCAACCAGGACAGCGAGTCTGCGAGGTCAACAAAATCAGCGAAGAAGAAACCAAAAGTTCTTATTCTGCTCGTTTCTGTTCATGGATATTCAAGGAAGTACCAACTCATTGTCTTTGTAAGCTCCTTCAGTTACATTACACACTTTTAGTAGCATTCCTACAGAGGAATCTCTGTGCGTTTGAAACATACAAGACTTTTATGAAATGCTGTATTACGCATCCTTTGGTAATGTGGACTATGGAAAAGATACAAAGCCCATTGAACAAGGGGTAAATGAATCCTATCTGTGTGCAATCCAAAAGTTGTCTGTAGCTACTCTGAGACCATAACTGTAATTGATAGGAATTGATAAGAACTATTTTTTTTACATAGAAACCAGCCAATTTAGAAAAATTTCACTCTGGATAATATTTTCGTTACGATAGAAAATACATTAAAGTATAACAAATTTAACTGTCCTTATTTGTTTATCCATCTACCCGCTGTGCCACTTATCAAGTACTGGGTCATGGTGAGCCTAGAATCCATACCTGGAACAATGGGTCAGAGGGTAGAGGAACACTCTGGGGACCATGTCGACCCATCAAAGGGCCCATGTACACACACACTAAGGTCAACTTAAAAATTTCATTCCATCTCACTATATAATTTTGGACTCAAAGGAGAACCACACAAACATGGGAGTACATGCAAATTCTACACACACAGAACGAGAGGAGATTTGATCCTCTGAGTCTGGAGGCATGAAGTCACCCTCATTATTTTTTTTTTAGCAATTTTTAATTTCTTAAAACCTAACAGTTCTCCATTCCCCATTGAACTTACGTTTTAAAATAATTGTGCCAAAGCTTCCTTTCACTGTCATACGTTTCCATTGGCAGTTAAATTTTGAGTAATTTACTATAACAACTATAACAACTGTTTATTCTGTGTACTCAAATAGCTGAGGCATTTTTGGAAGGAAGAAAGGAACCATCCACCCTTTCCCTTGTCAAACTTTAAGTGTTTATACAACTCATTCAACTAAAATTATTGTTGCACAATACATTAGTCAAGCACTTTGTAATCCACACATGCTAATATAAGGTTAGTCATGAAACAAGGGTCCTACCTTCAGCTACAGTGAGTTCCAGAGTGAGGTTCTGTCTAGCAGGCGCTAAACCCAACCACCAGTCCTGTTCCGGCTTCAGGTGCCTCTGCAGGAACTGCTGGGTCTCATCATTCAGGATGAAGGCCAGATGCCCTCCACCCCTCTCACACCAGCCCTGAGCACTGAGGAAGGAGCGCTGCAGGCCGACAAACTCATAACAGGAGGAATCAAAACTCTTCTGGTACTCTGGGCAGAGAGGCCCTCCTCCCTGCTCCTCAGCAATTGACTGGCATGCACACAGCAGAACAGCGTACAGAGCCAGCAAAACAGGGGCAGTGCCCATCTTCGCTTGCTCCCTCACAGGTCTGACCCAGGCACCCCCCACAGTCTACCTTTAAAGCGAGATGACATCATTGACAATCTCCTAGCGATGGGACAATGTGTGTAAGCTCCAACAATGGGCCCGAACGACCGATGGGCTGGTTTTGTGCGGTTCAAGAAGATCCATTATCTCTGGCACACCAAGGCATAATAGGCGAACAACAATAAAGTCTTTAACTCTGAGCATCCGCATACATCTGGGTGCTTTGCTATCAAACCGGGCGCCCATTACCGTATTCCTGCTCCACCTGCAGGGAGAGATAAGCTTTGTGGTACCGCTTGCTGATAATCATGGGCCATTTTAAGTACCCTTCATCCAATCAGGATTTGTTTAACGTTTTCAGCTCCATTATAGTAGATGTCCTAGTTACAGAACCATGGGTCATAAACACAGCTGATAGAAAGCTCTCTTTCTCCACATGGAACATTTCCTTCAGTCTACTACATTAATACATTCATAAAACAATGATCAATATATAATCCGAAGTATCTCATGAGTCATGCGTTAAAATGTATTCAAGTAAAAACAAGCTTGTAACTGAAATAAAACACTAAAAAACTCTTATAATTGTTACAGCAAAAAGAACACGAACTGTAATCCATAGCCATAGGTACACAGATTCAGATGACATGCAGTTTATCACATTACAGGTACTTCCAGTAGCACTATTTGCACAAGTAAATTTAGCAGTTTGTTAGTGTAATGGTAGTAGTATTTATAGTGATAATACTAGCTGCACAATGCCTATACTTGCTATCATCTGCTATTATTTCTGTTGTATTAGTAATAGCATGAATGGAAGCAGTACTGACTTTGCCTAAAGAGCATAATGCGTAATTTTGGCCGCCCGGCTTGATAGCAAATCACCCAGGTGTAAGCAGATGCTCAGAGTTAAAGACTTTATTGTATGTTAGTGTTTATGTGGAGTATCACAAATTAGCCAGAGCACAAACACAACATATGAAAAAGCTTGTGCTAAGCTGGTGAATGTGATCCAAGGCTGGGGGATCCACCCCTCCTGCACCGCGTTGGTGGAAATGAGCCGTGGGAGTGTGAGTGTGAGTCTGGGCATATTGCCTCTATGAGTTCCAGTTTCCTCCTGCAATCCAAAGACATGCGGTTGGACTAATTTGTCATATAGTTCCTCCTCTGGGAGTCCCTGACTGCTGTGTCAGTCTTGCCTCCCTGGGAGTACCTGTTGCTTGAATCTGCCCCAGGTTCTGAGATTTTGGTCATGTGGTTTGAAATCTGTCTTCTGATTTCTGAGTTAGCCTTGCCCTTGTTCTGACTGCTTTTCGCTCCTTGCCTGACCCTGGCCTGTCTCACCGATTTCTGGTTTGCTTTTCGATTTGGATTCTGTCTGCCTGTGCTGGTTTTTGATCCGGACATGTCTCCTATCTCCGTATCTGAGCCCTCATTTCCCCCGCTGTTCATCACACTAACTGGCACCTCTAAATTGACCATGGTCCAAAACTATGCATGTGTGAGCTGTCTACCGCAGGGGCGTCTGAGTCAAAAAAAATATTTTAATGAAATTCGGGTAATTTGCGGGCAGGTCACTTAAAATAAAATGTAAGCATATAACGGATGTCGGGCATCATTTTGTCTTTATTAATATTAGCGTTCGAGTCAGGTTGAATTATAAATATGTTTTCCTTTTTAGATCTACTATGGCATCTTAGGGCATTGTTAAAAATACATTACAGGCTAATGGATTTCCAGAATAAAGTCGTATTATTTCGGTTATAGGCAAATGTAGAGATATTTCGGGATTTTAACTAGAAATAATTGGAGAATAAAGTCAAAAGGGGACAACAGACACCAAAAGACAACACTGCACACGGTCACCACGATATCCTGTAAAACACCACTGCCTGCAGCTTGAGCTTCACCTGTGTCCGTCTTGTGCTACTACTAGGGCACGCAGTACTGTATGTATTTGACGTACAGGAGGGAGAACCACTGCTCTGATTGACTGGCATCCCAATCTGAGTCATTACTCTGCCTATAGTGCCCTGGGCTTCCAGGGATCACTCTTACTCCATACTGGATAGGCAGTTAGGAGATGAATGGCTTAAACCCATGGAGAAATGGCAGAGAGAAGTGTCTGGTGAAAGAATAATTATGATAAGGAACTAGCTAAATTAAAGACCAACTTTAGCTAGTTTGTGCAATTATAGTATGCCTAGCTTATAATAATCTCAATTTTTTATAGTTTTGTTAGCTATAATTAAAATGTTGAACTTTTCTAACATCATAACAGTGCCATTACAATTCAATAGGAATTTGATGTGAAAACTATAGGCAAACTGAAGTAAAAAAAATATATAATACAGGGGTATAGGGTGATACAGCTATCTATACTGATAGCAGGCAATTTTAAAAAGTCTGTTTATAAGAGCCCCAGACTCCGAAATGTCGACTGAGGTAGGCCTAGTTGATTAAATAAAAACCTTTTTCATTATCCATCCTTATAAATGCACAAATATTACATGAAAGGTATAACTGCATATAAAAGGTTAGGGCTGTGCTATACGGCAAAATATTTTGTCACGATAATAAAAAAATAATTATTATAAAATTTAAAACTGATTTTACTAATTGTAGTAGTACGGTGTTCTACAAGGTTAGAGTTGTGCAATATGATAGATTCCCGCCCCCCCCCACCTCCGGCTGATATCTGCCCATCAATAACCCT
>JAODKC010000009.1:15531563-15542689 GCA_026777985.1 Mormyrops attenuatus | reverse complement strand
CCCTCCCCGTCTTGTAGTTCTGAGTGGTACCCTGCCAAGCTCCCAGACTAGAATCAGGGCGCTCACTTCGACAAGGTTAGTGACAGGATATCATTGACGCGACGTGCAAATGAGCAAAGGAAAACCGATCGCGCAAATGTCACAATCGATTTTTATTGATTTGTTTGTTTATTTTGTGCCGGTGCTCCGTACTGCCCCCCGCAAGATGCCGCCATGGGCGCCTGCCAATGTCACCCATAGTTAAAATCTGCCAGTGGGACTAAAATGACGTGTATTACCAAAACAGTAGCATGTGCCTTGCCAACTTTGCCAGGAGGTGTGACGAAGTAATCTTCCTTATCGACAGTTTATCAAAGTTTCTCATTTTCTTGTCGTTTAAATTCTATATATCGTATATATCGTTTATGTCGCCTAGTCCTAGATAAGAGCTATGTATTGAACCTTATTTATGGCTTATGGCTTGAAATTTGCCTCAGCATACGTGATCTTTCAGAGGTACAAGTCCATATTCCCTATTCCCATTGGGGACAAAGGTAGTAAAACACCTGCTGGTAGCACAGCTACTGATTCATTATCAGTGGTGAAGTGATCTTATAGTTAATTAAATTTCTTCTGAAAATATAACAAAAATATCATTACATAATGCTTACATGAATGGAACCGGTTTTTCGTTTGTTTCCTTAATTTCCTGTATGAGGGAGATAACATTCCAAGATCAGCACTACAATGGTTTAGCTCTTATTTAATGTTGTTCTATGAAATTCAGTTTTCGTTTTAAAAGTTTGTTTACAAGTCATGTATTTTTGTGTCTTGATTCAGAAAACAGCTCAGGCATAGCATTCCTTATGAATTCTTATTTAGCCAACTTAACATCTTATCAGTCTCAGTACTGTATCACTCATCAAGTTTCGCTTTTAAAGTAAAAAATGTCATATTCTTTATAATATGGACGCACGGTGGGCTACTCTGACTTAAGTACACACATTTCCGTGAATGTGTACTGTACAGTACATATTATATTTAGGTGAAAATATTCTCTGTGCGCTTATCCTATAGAATAGTTGCCGTGATTCCGTTTTGTGATCTGTAACTTCCTGCAGAGACGCTTATTTATTTGATCACATGACCATTCGCGAATTAGGTTTAAATAACAGAACCTTCTTAATGGAACAGAAAATGACGTAGCACGAATCACACTTAAAAGCACGTATCACAGCCTAGTTAAATGTGGGTCAGGAGAGACATCTTAGGCAAGAAAAGAAATGCAAGAGATTTTCGGGAAGAACGGAACAGAAACGGCCGAGCCTGTAAAAGCGATTATTTCAGGTATATATTATATTGTTTGCATGGTGGTAAGGCTTTTTGTAACAGCGATGGAACTACCGATGTGCTGTTAACCCAGAAAAAAATATTTCCAGTATTTCTTAGTATTAGCTACGGTACGGAGCCCCCGAAGTCTCATAGAGTGAATTTTTTAATCGTCATTTTCTTGTACGCACATGATTTAAAAAAATCGCTCTATGGGACTTCGGGGGCTCCGTAGCAAGCCATTATGACCGACAAGTGAGATTAATTACGTCATACTGGTCAGTGCTCGTGATATACAAGGGCGTCGGAGAGAGTTTGATATTGCGGGGGCACAGCATAATTTAAATGCAAAGGTCTATAATGGGGGGTGGGGGGATCAATACCAGATATATCACGTCCCATATTGGTTCAGAATGGGGACACAGCACTTTCATTTTCAGTACAGGATGACTGTAATATATGGGACGGATGCAAGTTTTAATCCTCACATTTCCCAACAGACTTACTTATACGCCTGCACTGACATGTTCCTTTTATCATCACCTACAGTTTGCTTCACTAAAAATTTTGGTCAGCAGCCACACTTAATAATGTAGTAAATTATAATAGCTTATATATATATGACCTTTACTGCACATCACTTGTGATTAACCATATTTAAATCACATAAGATTCCTTTTACTCAAAAAAGAACATTATTTGATATTTTTTGATTAAATATTATGGTTCACCTTGTGTTGTGTTTACGTGCAATGCAGGCTGCCTCCCTACCTGGTTGCAGGGTACACTGTTGCGTATTGGACCAGGCATGTTCACTGTGGGAGACACCAGTTACAACCACTGGTTTGATGGGATGGCATTGATCCACAGCTTTACCTTCAAAGACGGTGAGATCAGACAAATGGTGAACAGACCATAAATGCACCAAATGAATGGCTGGGAATTAATTTGGTGGAATTGCGCTTGTTCTGTCTGTCAGGTGAAGTTTATTACCAGAGTAAATTCCTTAACAGTGAGACCTACAAGAAGAATATGACAGCCAACAGGATTGTAGTTTCTGAATTTGGAACTATGACGTATCCAGATCCTTGTAAGAACATTTTTTCAAGGTAAACAAACATATTTGATGCATATTTTGGACACAAACACGGTGGTATCATTAGTATTTTGTGTCATATATAATTTGGGACCTGGACTTGAATGCAACTTGAATGTTCCTAGATTACATGGCAAGATGGTCAAGCTGTTGTTCTCTTGAGCAAAATAGCTAACCTGAACTTGTTGTGAAAAGTATAGTTCCATAAAGTAAATAAAATGATTAGTGGTTTTGGATTACATAATTAACTAAGCACAGAAATTACATGAATAAAGCAAACTATATGTTTATAATTAATAATTAGTTGCAGTGCCCTAGTGCAACATTAACCATTAATAATTTTATAATGTTTTAATTTTAGATTATTCAGCCATCTATCCAATATAATCCCTGACTTCACAGATAATAATTTAATAAACATAATAAGGTATGGGGAGGACTATTACACCTCATCAGAAGTGAACTACATTAATAAAATTGATCCAGAAACCCTCAACACAGTAGGGCGGGTAAGAAATCCAAATAAAGTTTTATTATTTTCTTGTGGTGATGTCGTCCTTTTAGGGGCCATCCTTTCCCTTAGTAGTCTCTTGAATTTCAGGTCAACTACAGGAATCATATTACTCTGAACCTGGCAACAGCACATCCTCACTATGATGACGAGGGAAACACCTTCAATATGGGGACATCCATCATTAAACTTAGCCAACCTAATTATGTCATATTCAAGGTGCCAGCCAAGGCTTCAGGTAACAGGTCCTATTGTGCTTTTATTGCGTAAATGCAATTCAAGATTCCTTACTTAATAAGAAAAGTATAAGAATATATAGCTATCAATATATACCCACAACCACCTTTCCTGCAGGTAAATCAAGTAAGAACTCAGTTCTTAAGAATATTCAACAAGTGTGCTCAGTGCCTTGTCGCTCCAGATATTACCCAAGCTACTTCCACAGCTTTGGGTTGACTGAGAACTACATCATCTTTATTGAGCAGCCGTTTAAACTGGACATCGTTAAACTGGCTACAGCCTATTTCAGAGGGTTCACCTGGGGAAGTTGCCTCAAGTACGACAAAGATGACATTGTAAGCATATAGAAAAGTTGCAAGGCTTTAGATAACGAACATAATAATTTCTATGCATTTACATTAAAATAGCCTTTAACAATGTTTTTGGTAATTTTATTAGACATTGATCCATCTGGTCGACAGGAAGACCGGCAAGGCCGTTCCCACAAAGTTCTACGCAGATGCACTGGTGACGTTTCACCATATCAATGCCTTTGAAGATGAAGACCACGTTGTCTTCGATATAATTGCTTACAAAGACAGCAAACTATATGACATGTTCTACTTGAGCAATTTAATGAAAGAGACTGGCCAATTCATTGAGACTAATAAAATGTCCTCTCCACCAGTATGCCAGAGATTCATCTTGCCCCTCAAACCCAACAAGGTAAAGGGGATGCCTGATGTATAATTTGGCTTCTGATTTCAGTGTTTTAAAGGCCAGAACGATTCATGGTGTTAAGAAATTATATGCCACTTTGCATATAGTTGCATACATACCAAATAATCCATCATTAGACTGTTAAACTTAATTTTGCAATAAAACCTTTGGACAGTGGACAGTAATGTCAAAGCTGACCAGGTGTGTTTTACTGATCTTAGGGTGTAACAGCTGGAACCAACCTTGTGAAACTTGCCGGCACCAAGGCCACAGCGGTGCAGCAAGAGGACGGCTCGGTGTACTGCAAACCCGAAGCATTATTTGAAGGTACAGTAGTGTCCCCATATCCGCGGGGGACACTTCTCTAGACCTACCATGGATAGTAGTGAACAGCATATATAACTAGTTTTTCGTGCACATACATTAGGGCTGTCACTTTTTATCTGAATGCAAAACTATTTAAAAAAATATTTTCCCACCCTGACCCCTTAGTGGCTCTGTGCTAATGTGACATTGTACACATGCTGTTAATAAAATACTGAAAAGAATGAGAATGTGTTGCGTTGCTTTTTTTTTTGGGGGGGGGGGGGGAGTCACATGTATTCAAACAAATTGCATGACATTTTAAATTAGTTCCAAGTCGATTTCTGAAAAAAGTGACAGTCCTATCGTGCATACCTATTACAATGTTTCATTCAAAATTACACACAATAAGACAACAACTAATAATAAAATAAAACAATTATAACAACATACTGTAATAAGCTATGTGAATATGGTCATTCTCTTAAATGTTGGCTTTGAAGATCTGCCAGCATCACTTTTGTGCCTTGGCAACATTATTAACAAAAGTTAATGTTTATTACAAAGAGTACTGTGAAACCGTGCCGACTAACACATACACCGAGTCTCGCTGACTAGCAGGAAAGTGGAACAGTGTGAGTAGAGTCACATTAAGTGCAAAGGGGTAGAAAGGCTACTCAGACTGGCATGCAATTTTAAACTTATGAACCGTTTGTTTTTGGAATCTTCCACTTAATATTTTTGGGCCACAGTAAATCGCAAATAACTGAAACCACGGTTACCATATCAGCAGATATGAGGGCTCCACTGTATATTAAGATATATTGTAAGTGATATGAATAATATCTCTAATGGTACATGATGTGTGACCTAAGGCCAGATTAGGATGGCAGTTTTTAGAGAAGAGCAGAAATGAGGAAGGTTTGACATGAGACAGCGTTTTACAGCTCTGTGCACCAACTTCCTTGGATTTCAGCTCAAAAGCAATGATATAACGGTATTCTTCATTGTAATATTATTAATAAAGTATTTGGCTTGATTGTTTCCATCTCTGTGTAGGGTTGGAACTGCCAAGGATTAACTACAAAATGAATGGCAGAATGTATCGTTACTTTTATGGTTCGAGGGTCGAGTGGTCGCCTCATCCAAATAAGGTAAAGTGGTTCATTTGCAGCTCTGAAGAGTTTTTATCTGATGACCTTACTGATAGTTAATAGTTAACCGGCAGTCAAATGAACAGAAGTTACAGCACTGTACTGTCTATCTCGCTATAGATTGGCAAGGTAGACATTGTCACCAGGCAATGTGCTGAGTGGACTGAGGACGAATGTTTTCCATCAGAACCCATCTTTGTGCCCTCGCCGGATGCTGTGGATGAAGACGATGGTGAGAATTCTGCAATGATTAAACATCACCACAGGGCTTGATATTGGTGGTGTGAATCGGGAAATACAAAGTTCACATAAATAGAATCTAATTTTCTTTTTTTTTTTTTAATAAATCACTTTATTCCATGGTGTTAGATATCACCCAGGGAGAAGCAACAGGCAAGTGGAGTAGTGATTTAAAGGAAAACCCAACATTTATGATAGGCTATTGTTCCTATTCAGTACTAATCTATCTTTGTGCAAATTATTTGTTTCAGGGGTCATTCTGTCCTCTGTCATCTCCCAGAATCCAAAAAAGTCTCCCTTTCTACTGGTCCTGGATGCAAAAACCATGAAAGAGTTTGCCCGAGCAACGATCGAACACAGCGTGCACATGGATATACACGGCATCTTCATTCCACAGCCGGACTCCTGCTAACAGGCTTTGGTGCTTCACCTAAGTGTAGTATTGGTCAGTGTTTGGTTAAACACTACTGCCATCTGCTTATGATATAAGGAAATTTTAGAATGTGCCAATGATACATTTAATAATGGTATTTATCAGCAGGAATGTATGGTGGTTTCAAATTATTAATAGTAATAATAGATACTTCACTGATCCCTGTGGGGAAATCCTCTTTACGCCCCGCCCGCCCAACTTGCCCTCTTACTGTAAGAGACCACAAGGGGCAGCCACCTGTCGTGGCACCCAGGGAGTTGGTCCCGCAAATGTAATTCCAATGTGAATATTTGCAGTGTTTATTTGTCATATAGCTTCATTTGGCCTGTGGGTGACTGTTCCGGCTGGCAAACTTCTGATTTAGTTAAAAAAAAAGAATCAGACCAAGTCAGACTAAGAACAGGTAGATGTGAATTAGCATATCTTACATAAATGCAGTTTTGTTCCCCTTAAGTAAAATCCCTCACCATTATATCACTCAGTCTGACATTTTTATAGTCTCCAGTTTCAAACATAGCCTTTATTTTGGAGTGGAGGGAATTATTGAAGCAAATTCTGAGTTGGAAATTGCATTGTGTCATAAAAATCAGCACTCCAAAGTTCAGCAGATAGAAACATTCTATCGTACTCTATTCAGCTTAGCAACTTTATCTGTAATAAAGACTGGTTAATCATAGTATTTTTGTTATTTAGTGTAATTAAAAAATTTAGATTAGGACAATAAAGCCAATCAACACAACTGATAATGGAATTTACAGCTTATGTTTTACTTGTGCAATACAGCAAAGAAAATTTGATCTGATACCCTATCGATAATCTAATTATATATATGGTACTTTCATGGACTTCAGATGATATGCATTGCTGCTTATGGTAGGGTAGATCAGGATATTCTCCAAGGCTCTGATTTCCACAGGTGTATATCTGTTCTTGCAGAACATTGCTGAATCGCTGTAAATGGGTTGTTAAATGTTATCTGTGAAAAAACAGCTGTGATTTTACCAGACAAGTCTCATTTTGACAAGGTGCATAACACCAATGGTGTAGATTTGGGTATGGACAGAAGAAATATGTCCCGACCAGTATTATGGGACTGCTGTGTGTGTTTAGGGGGGCGGGGGGTCCAGGGCTGATTTGGTCCCTGCCACTGATGAGACCAAAGCCACAGTCTTGTATAACAGCAAAGGATAGCATCTTTTGATGAGTGTAAGCTTACCTTGTGAAGAAACCCTGACTCCTCTCTCTGATTACTCTAAACCCTGATTTCATTATTATTACAGCAAAATTGTATTATTTTAGCATGTTCTGACCAGGAGTTATGGGGAATAGGAGCAATGGGAGGATCAATGGATGGATTTGTGGATGTAGTTTTTATCGTATTTCACTGATACTGGAATCTGAACCATATTACAATAAAATATATAAACTAACAACCTTGTATGATTGTGGTATTTCAGTTTCTGCGTATAAAGGAGTTCTTACATAATACGCATATTGATAATGATACACTCTTTCCTTCTTTCCCGTTTTGTATCTCCCTCTACTTATGTTGTATGTATCACAACACAACCCTGTAAAGTGCTTTGGGACAACTTTGTTGTGACTATATAAAAATTAATTGAATTGAATTGAATATTATTAAATATTGTTACCTGGGACTTACTTAAAACCAGATATCCAGATTCGATATACAGTAGTCCCTTCACATTTGTAGAGTTTGGAGCAGAAGATCCCCGTGAAGGTCAAATTTGCTGATTACGGAGCAGCAATTCGATTTAGAACAGCAAAACCAGTTTCCGTGTCCTCGGAGCCAGGCCGTTACCAAGGAGTAAGGGCCAAGGGTGGGGCGGGGGGTATACTGCCAGCTGGGGCCAGAGAAGATTTTATGCAGGAGTTCAAACACGTAGGCCTCATTTTCATATTACTATTTTACTAACCTTAGTATGTGACTATGTGCCTACTCACATTTTCACAAAAATAACAATCTCAAACGTAACATTTAACAACATGTGAAATCAATCACACGGTCAAAACATCATTTTGGTGTTTGAATAATTATTTGAATATCAAATCTGGTTCTACTGTTAAAATAAAGAAGTTTATCTTCAGTTTCTGTTCTGAAATGCATGCAGTGATGTTGAAACTCACATTCTGGTTATAGGCTATGTGATAAGTTGGTTCACCACCAGGAAGTTCTATGTGGGTCACCTTTTATTAATGATTAATGACATATTAAAAAAGCTCTTTCTGTATTTTGAAATGTACTTATATAAATAAAAAACACTTAATAAATACTTAAAAAGGCCTTTATATATATTTAATTCGCAAGGTAAGGCATGTCTGTTTTTCATACTGACGTGTGGAGTTTATAGCCTACTAACGTGCGTAGTTTATTACGCTTGATATATAGCGGATGAACTACAAGCAACATAGCAAGGAAGATAAGATACGCTATCTCTAGATATGCATACCTTGCATGGTGACTCCCCTTAAATATGTGTACGTTTGCGATTTATGTGCACGGACCGGCGGCTGAATTAGATTTGTCAGAGTGAGCCCTGGCATCATTCGGCAAACCATAAATATACAACACAAAGAAGAAACAAACAAACAAACAATGTCATACGATCATAGCAAGAATAAAGAAGAAATCGCCGATCCGATTAAGGCGTCAGTGGAAGGTATGATTAGAATTTTGCTTCTTTTACAAAAAAAGAAAACGAAGTAAATATTAGCATTATGAGCATAACGATATCACACAAAATGAATGATGTATGACTTTTAATTTACGAAGCAATAGAACATTTTCAATTTCCCAAAATTTGTCCAGAAGTCATTGTTCAGTCCGATATTGGCAGGGTCCTGAAGAATACCAGCTCTCTGAAATATTTCTTTCGCCGAACTTTTATTTTTATACTGTAGGCAGTCTTCCTTTTAAGGCAGGACTGACCAGTTACGGCCTCGTGATTAGTAGGCATTGTGTTGTATGTTTGTACCAGTCTCTTAGACAGAAATAAATTGGGGAGAGGGGAGTCCCCTTGGCAGATTTTACTGCACGAATGTACTAATTATGTTTAGCATGATGGCTCTTGGTTAGCAGTAATCATTGTTTCACAGTAATATTCACCAATACTTGTAACTTCGTTGCTAATGCTGTGTTGAGTGGTCTGTGCCACGATAAGGGTTCTAATGCTGTTCTAATTATACCTAAGAGGACAACTTATACAACGCCTAGCTGCAATGCCGTTAAACTTGATTAATATTTGGAAGATATTGATATGAGCAATCACAACAGCGGCACCGACCAGCAAGCTTACACTTTCACATCAGTCATATGCAGCAAACAGAAAGAGCTCAACACAGATCTCATCGAAGAAATGCATCTCAACAGCAGTAACCTTAAAACATAACACTCTGATCCAGTGCGTGTCAACTGCATCCACAATTTGTATTCATGACACATTTACCATAGATAGCAGTGATTATTAAGCTTCATGAACCACTTGCTGTATTTTTTGACTCCACTAGATGGTGCACTCTATTCAAAACGGAGCTCAAAGCATGCACCAAAGCAAACCAAGAGTGCCATCTAGTGGGATAAAAAAAAAATACAGCAAGTTTCATTTGGTCATCATTAATAGATAGCATAGATCACAGATTACTTTACAAAGAGATGCAAATTCCAAAAGAATATAAAACAAGTTCTTGCTATTAGGATGTTTTCCTCCATGCTTTTTTGGCAGAAGACTCATAAAATCCGTTTTACATAGGAAATAGACTACACATACCAGAAAATACATAGCATTACATAGAGCCCCAGAGAAGAGATACATTTAGAATTGGTCTTTCCATTCACTTTTAACCAATCACCAACTCGCAAACAAATAAACAACCAATAAAGTATCACTTTATAAAATAATAATTTAAGAGACATTACATGACCAAAAGCTTCCTATTCTGGGCCCAAAGGCAGTAACCTATGTCCCTGCACTGGTCCAAATTAAAATATTAATGTCCTGGGACAGTGAAGGTGACTGTGTCCTCACTTTTAGATGAAATGTTAAGATTAAGCTGAAGTCCTGTTTCTGAAAGTTAGAATGTAGTAACATAAGGTCAGCACATTGTTTGTGAACAGTAGGAATGGGCCTGGAATTTTGTTTTCTTACAAAATGTCTCTGTTGAGCATGTACAGTATGATTACTGTCAAAATTATACGGAAAGCCTGTGAAAGTACCTGGCTCTCTCAGTGAATAGATGAACAGGATGGAATGTTTGCAGGGTCAAAGGGGGTGATTTTTTAGCGTCCTCAAGATCTTTCAGGAATTCCCTCCTCTTTTTTACACATCACAAATGTGTTTTATACCCTTATAACGTACATTATCATTCCTCACAGCTCCCAAAACATCCACACCAGCCATTCCTAAAATTCTACATCACACCCTTTTTATATGATATGTGATTTTTTTTGTTCTAATTTGAGACAGGCTGCCTCCCTGATTGGTTGCAGGGTACGCTTGTTCGCATTGGCCCAGGCATGTTCTCAGTGGGAGATACCAGTTACAACCACTGGTTTGATGGGATGGCACTAATGCACAGCTTTACATTCAAAGATGGTAAGGAAAAGCTCTCAGATGGTTCAACAGGTTTGAGTAAGTTAAAGTGGAGAGAACCCAGCCAAAATTCCCCTGATTGTTTGGTTGGACCCAGAATATCGATACAATATTTCCTTTAACATAGTTTCAATGGCTCCTTGTAGACATTTCTTGGTGTTGCAGGGGATGCATTCTACAGAAGTAAATACCTCCAAGGAGATACCTACAAAGCAAACATGGAAGGCAATAGAATTGTAGTGTCAGAAATGGGAACAATGGCCTACCCCCATCCAAGCAAAAATATACTGTCCAAGTAAGTGTTCGGTTTGGCCTTTTCCATGAGCACTGTGACTGTGCATTATATTGCGTCACATGAAAAATATATTTAGAGTGTGAACAGCTTTAACATGCATATCATACATAATTGAAACCTGTTACACCCCCTGTATCAGCGGGTGATACTTTGGAAAGGATGCAACGTAGGGCTACGAGAATGATTCCTGGTCTTAGAGGAATGTCGTATGAGGAGAGGTTAGCTGAGCTGAATCTG
>JAODKC010000009.1:15492348-15519340 GCA_026777985.1 Mormyrops attenuatus | reverse complement strand
TTGGCAGACCCTTGAGGGTACAGCCCCAGTGACAAGCAAAGGTACAAATTTGTACCCTTTTTTCTGAGAGTGTACAATGTGTGCAACCCTGTACTTGTACAAGCTGTATCTGGTTTATTTGCATACACAAACATTTTTGAGGAGTGTTTGAGATGTATAGATAACAAGTAATGTGATTAAAGCCATCAACACAGAAGTGTAATTCATTCAAATTCTTGGTAAATGCAGTCTTTTTAAATTTGAAAACTCAGTGTATGTTATAAAGTTGATGACAGCTATGTAAGATCCTTCATAAGGTATAAGATTAAATTAGATAGTGACTGACTGCCTAGACTTCCTAACCACAGTACAATATGCGTCTTATTATCTTTTATTTTGTTGGATATTTTAACATGTGGTCTTCTATAAATGTCCAGGAAAGTCCAGTGCCGTTTTTTTTAGTATTTGTTGTTACTCAGGTTTTGTTAAGTTAAAAGTTTGATATTTTATATGGAATTTAACTCATTTTATAAATAATATTTTATGAATTAAATGCCAGCACACCCATTTTTTATTTGCCAGTTTTAAAAGAGTTTTGTGAAATATTTTCCATATATACAAGATACAAATTTATCCATGAAAGCATTTACAGCCATATTGCAGAAACCTCAGCCTGGAAATGAAAGGAAAACTGAAATAATTTTAGTTAAGTATGTTCAATACCCATAACTATAGATGAACAATGGAGTTGTATTGCATTTTATTATTTTCATTTGCTTTTTGGGGCACATGCATCCAAATAATACTTTTTAATTTTTAAACAGTTGATATTTTGCTAAGGGCTAGAAAAGCTTATAAAATACGTCATTCCCCAGCTCAGGTTTTCTCGCTCTCTGTACATAATAATGGGGATGCCTTTTCCAAAAGATAACCGTCAATGTGGTCTGTGCAGAGTCATCATGTTGGGTGCAGCTTTGATTGTTCGCTGTATCCATGGTAACTCCATAGAGCTCCACACTCATGTATACACAGACCTTTTCAAATAGCTTCAGTCTGTGGTGAGCTTTGCTCTGATGGCCTAGCCAGTTCAAAGAGTAGCACGTATAGTTAAAACTCCTACCATGTTACAGTTTTTTTTGACAAATGTTGCTTATTTCATGGAAAGAGTATCCCGTTCATTTTAAGATTTGTATATAGATGGATTGGATGTGACGGTTCCCTGTTTTCCCTGACTCATGCCCTGTTTCTTGGTACGGTCTCCATGTCACTTTAATACATTAATTGATAAAGTAGTACAAAATAATTCTAATACACTTTCCATAGTAAATGATATAATTATTACATAGTCTTAAGGAACAAAATGACGTATATTATATGAACGATAATAAAATGAACCGATTTTCTAACTTCGGAAGTTTATGCCATATTCTCACCAGCAGATGGGGAACGTTTGCAAGTAGTATTGTAAAAATGGATGTTGAAACTTACTTAACATTTATGGTATCAATTCTTAATGACTTTTTATGAGGCCAGTCCCATTGCTTTCATAATGCTTTCCTGATCAAAAAGAGAAAAATCATATAGATACCGCAATTAACCGTCTTGCTTAAATTATTTTAGGTAATAGCCATAAACACATGAGTGAATATTAAAAATGTTATGAATTACTTGCTAAAACTAAGAAATTGTCCTGACTTCCAGCAAATTTCTGTCTGAATAAGTGTCATTTTGGTCAGGATTGGCATTACTAAAGCCCTTAAGCCAGTGTTTCTCCTTTCTGGTCATAGCGATCCATTATAATACACACTCGTGGTGTTCTCTCATTCAGTCATGCTCAATTGACATATTAATTTAATTCGCCACACGGTTTAAATGAACTGCTGTACATTTACGTTTGTAATGGCGGTAATCAATTGTCTTTATTTATTTATTTCTATCTGTCTATCTATTCTACTGTCACTATTTATTTATTAGAATATATTCTCATTGTTTAATCATTTCCGAAACTTATGGGGAAAAATCTGAAGTTAATTTCTTATAAACCACAAATTATGCTATAATTAAAATAATGAATTCTGCTTTATTCCCTTGAAAGTGAAGCATACAATTTTATAAAAATTTTACAGCTGGGTTTTAAAAGTAAACTATTCGGTTAATGTGATTTTAATTGTGTAATTCAATACCACCTCTAAACGAGCCTAATTAATAGCAGTGCTGAAGAACTGCTTTATGTCAAACCTCTACCTCGATTCAAATGTTTGCTCATAAAAGCCTGTTTATTTAGACCACCTCATCTGGCTATTTGATTGACCACACTTCATTAGAGCAATAGATATTGTGTTTAAAGTGGAACGAAATCCCATTTATGGAGAGCATCTTTTTTCATGAATTGGCAGGTCTCGCGGAGTGTTCATTTGTTGGTTGCGTGTTGCCTTTTTCTGGCGTCTTCATTAAGCTTTGAACTAGATGAACTGAAGGGTACTTTATCGGGCCACCTCCTTTATAATTTAGAAGCCTGACCTATTCTTTCTGCAATGCTCCAGTTTAACATGGATCTCTGAAACCCATTAAAGCACGAAAATTTGTTTTGCACCTATATTCTGAGGCTGTGGGCCAACATCGGCGATGCTCTTGACCCTCTGTTTATTCTCCTGTCCCAGTAACCATGGAAACTTCCTTGGCTGGCGAATACTCGTACTATAGCTATCAGCATATAGTGCATTTAAACTACTAAGGCGAAGCTGTGAGTTTAACTGCACTATTTCTATATTTTGCAAAGTTGCTTTTTTGTTGTCATTGTCAAAATTATTTTTATTTTTAATATACTTCGTGCAGACCGTAGTGGCAAATACACACAAAACAATAAATACAACACGTACACAAGCAAGCAAACACTGTTATAATGAAGCCCATGTCATTTTTTTCTTTTACTCATACTACCACAAGAAATTCCTATGCCATACGTTCAACTTTGATAGTCATTTAATACAGATAAGTTAATACTTGATTATTTTAGCCATTTATGACAAGCTATGTTCACGCTTTATAATATTTACCCGATGGTCTATAACTATTTGCCATCAGCTGCAATTACGTTTATCAACACAGTTAAAAAGCATTTACATGCGCAAGAGATCCAAAATGATTTACTTGTGTATCGTTTCCGACAATTGGGAAAAGGGAATATTATATTAGTTTGTTTCCAATCAGAAGTTATTTGTAAAAATCCAGTTGCTTGCACTTATCGACTTGAAAAACACAAGTTTTGCAGGCAGCAGTTAGAATACACTACCAACAGTACACTTTTGAAGTCTCTCTATCTCAGTAAAACGCGGATACTAATTCTGATGGGGCCCTCTTTACGTTCTCTCAACATGACCGCACATCACCGGTAATTCCTGTGTTTCGTCTCTTTGTTATTAGCTCCGTTTTGTTCCTTATGTTGTGTGAATTTGTGTTACTTCTCTCTATAGATCTTAGTATTGAAGGAAACACATAGACGGAAAAAATTAGGGGTAATTTATAACGGGTAATCAAAACTGTAAAAGAGTATGTCGCGCTTGGGAACGCCCACGGAAATTTCTTACGCATCGTGATGCTTTATAATGCTTAGTAGTAAGTGTTTTTCATCGGTACGATTCTGTGGGGGCGTCACGGGACTTGTGTCAGTATTTAAATATAGCTGCACACTTACGGTAAGTTTTACGGTAAGTGTGAGCCGTCTCCCCGCTGATACGCTACTTAGGGGAGTAACATACCGCAAACCCAGACTAACCGACACGGGGAGGAGAGAAGAGGCGCCGCCAGCTGCTCAGCATCATCCCGCTGCCCCATGAAGCCCGTAGATATGGCAAAGGAAGGAGCAGAGGTTTCAGAGGAGACGGAGCACATGATAGAGAAGAACGGCGGGAAAGAGCAAGAAAGTGTCATGCCGGGTGGGGACGCGAAGGAGATGCGCGCCGTCGTGCTCACCGGCTTCGGGGGGCTCAACAAACTCCGGGTGACCAAGAAAGCCATGCCTGAACCCCAGGAAGGAGAAGTGAAGATTCGCGTCAAAGCATGGTAAATGTATGTCTTTGTGGGATTTGCCGAAGTTGCGAGTTGCCTGGGCTTATTACTCCGGTGGAGTGTGGCTTTGCACTGCTTTTAGTCGGTGGTTCTGGGCTGACCCGGCTCCGCTTGGGGATGACACACAGCCCCGGAGACGCAGCCTGTGTCCGGCATCGCTCCCACTTCCAACCACTCCTGTCTCTTTCTGTATAGATGTTTTTTCGGGCTGCAGAAATCCCGGCTGTGGTTTACCACTCAGTCTTGCAATTATTAAATTTGTTTCATTCACGTGAATGGAGAATGAAACGCGAATCCGAGAAGAAACTGCTCTGGTTTTGGTTGAACTGGTCACAGTAATACAATACTCATTTATTTCATTGTAAATGTTCGAGATAGAATCGGGTATGAGTTATGTCTGACCGTCTGAGACGACATTGCTCTCATTGATATATCATGCCACAGGTCCTCTAACGCTCTGCATAGTAGGAAGCTTTTATATCTCCTACATTTTACTCGCCGTTATTTGGTTTTAATATGAAAACTAAATGATTTTTTTCGAGGGTGACGTGGATCCAGCTTCGCAATGAAACTTGATCTGTGTAGGAATTTATACGCGAGCCATTTTTAAGTATTGATCTTCGCCTTACGGAAAGGGTGCATAAGGGTGCATATATCTAATGATAAATGCGGTAACCTGTAGAATCACTTGTTGAAAAGCGTGTTAGATTTTGATCGTTTTTGACGAGGATGGTGGGAGTTTTTGAGGCGCTCTCTCTAGTTAAAATCATGGTCTTGAAGCTCTGAGGGACTGGTTTGGATGATATAGTTTATACCATATACTGATCTTTATTGTGAACATGATCTATAACTGGCTGCGACAAGAACCGAGCCACCAAGCGTCTCTCAAATATTTTAGTGTGGGTGGACCCTAGTTGCATATACTACTGTATTGCTTTGCTATCTTGTTTCCCATTTACCTCGTTTATAATAATACTTCGTTCAGAATAATTATCTCTCGCATTGTGCAAAGTAGGATCGTTAGCTTGTTAATTGTTTTGTGTATCCGTTGTCAAATTACAGCTCCGTGTGTAAGGTGATTCAAGGGTCCTGTAACACGACTTTATTATAGAGAGTGAGATCACTTGTGCATATTTAATCTCACATGGTCAGTTTGAAGCAAAGTATATTTTGGATATTTTACATACCCTTTTGTCAGGGATGTTTGTGAAAATTGTCCCCTCTTAACTGGTTTATGCTGATATGATTTGAATGCCATAACAAGCGGTTATGGTGGAACGAATCAGACAATGAAGGACTGTCGATTGAAATGAACGGGTGCTATGCATGTACCGCCATTCATATATGTGTGCTTGTTAAGCTCTTGTTAAGAACCTCTTTACTATGGCTGAAATAATAATTTAACTTCTTTTCAGTGGTTTAAACTTCCTTGACTTAATGGTGAGACAAGGAAACATTGACAACCCCCCTAAAACTCCTCTTATCCCTGGATTTGAATGTTCTGGAATTGTGGAAGCAATGGGAGGCAACACCAAAGGCTTTGAGGTTAGTGCATCCGTAAACGCTTCTCCTGTGATACACTGCACACTTCGGGGAAACAACGGTTATGCTGCTGACTGTCTTGTCCAGGAAATAATTCAGATGGACAAACTTGGTGGTTGCAGGTTTGGATCCGGCCCAGTGTCTGTGTAGTTGGAATCTGTTCATCCTTGAATTGGTTTTATTTGTGAAATTTGGTTCCACATTACCAGGGAATCTGCGATTCTAAATTTTCCTTATCTAGTGAATTTAGTGTTTTCTTTTCCATCCAGTGAACTAGAATCTCATCTATGAGTATACCACCTTAAAAAAAGTCTTTCGATCGTAGACACCTGATGATTATGACATTGCTTAAATATAAGTCATTGTTTAAAATTGACAGATGTTACATACACTTAAAAGTGTGTGTTTCTTCCAATAGTAGCCCTTTTCTTTTTATGAGCGTTTAGTACAGTGTCTCTTATTGAGCTAATTGTGGCCTTTTGAATGACAAATTAACTGTAATTAAGAGAGAGATGCCGATATGAGTATATCTGGATGAAAGCAGAAAAGCAATATGTTGAAATCGAAATTGCAGGCATATCACAAAAATAAATTTCACTTAATATGACGACAGCATGTTGGTTTACTTTTGAAATTGACATATTTATTACTTTTATAACATTTCATTTTGGCTGTCTTAACTGCTATGAAATATCTGTGACAGAGTAGCATGTGGCGAAGCCAAATTAATATTGCTTACAAAAAAAGCATGACTGAAATCATGTGACAAGTACTCTGAAAAGGTCATTTTTTTAAAGCATATTTTCTCTTCCATTAATAATGGAAACATATCAGCTCTGTTGCACCATTTTTTTCCGTGTTGGAATTGATTTATGACAGTAAACCTCATTAAGATTTCTGTTGAAGGACTGCACATTTTTTTCTAGATAAAAATCTCCAGTTTAAGTACTAAAGCAAGGCAGACAAACTAAGTCAATGTAGTGTCATTTAGTGTATTCAACTTAAAAAGCATGTGATTTTGCTTTAGCTCCCCAATCAGCTACATTGACTGGTTTAATCTTTCCCATGAGGAAAGTTTGTATTAACTTTATAGTACATTGCAGGACACTGAAAGTTACACTTTAAAAACCAAATTCCTGGTTGTTGCGAGAACAAAACCGCACAGAATAGCTTTGTATTAAAATTAACTTTGGAGTTCAGTGATTTGTTTTGTATGGGAAGATTCTGGAGCCGTCTTTGAATGCGCAAGATTTTTACTCAGTAAGGTCTTTTGTACGAAAATGAATAGCTGAGGCAGGAAGTCAGAAAATATCTGGAACTCTTCTTCCGACATGTCGCACACTGAAGCAGCACATAATGATTTCCTTTACACCAGCACTGCTTTAATAAAGATCACAACCTATAACCTTTTGCAGATTGAGAGGGATAGGAAACGAGCGTCTGTGTGGACATTAAATCACCCAGTTCCAGCACACGCTCTGTGAATTGGATTGCCTGTAACTTGTGGCAGAATGCTGCATCGTGGGATATGGATTATTTCTCAGGAGAGTAACATTCTACTTTGTACACAAAGCAGAATGCTGTCATACCCAAGAAAAGAACCACAGATCAATACGATACATTGGAGCTAAGCACTCTGGGATGTGGAGTTACACGGGCCGTTGCCACATGTGTGTTTGTCCATTAATCAGCAATGTTGTGAGGGATGACTTGTCACACTGTATAATGTTCCTCCATTATTCAGAAGAACCGCGTTTGTGTTTGGTGTTTATGATCCAAGTGGTTTTTCATACTAATTTACTGTGCTTCTGACCGCTGCCTCATTACATCACCTGATTTAGCATTTACCTTTGCTGTTTGTTGCCAGTAATGGCCACAATGTCCATCTGCTCTTCTACCCCTTTGTTCCAGAAGATGTAACGCAGTAGCTCACACTCCTTGCCACCCTGACTAAACTTCACATTTGTATCACTAGGATCACCTAGTAACACTCATGACAGGTTGTGGTATAGATATTATTTCCTTTTATAGAAACATACAATGCACACATGCCACATTTATACATTTAAAATGCGACATCTTTCTTCTTGTGACAGAATTGTATGATTTTACCAGTAATACCTGATTTTAATTTATTCCCTGGTTTGTGAAGGTGTGTGATGTTTTTTTTGCTTAAAAATCAGCAAAGAATTTCCAAAATGAAGCATTTCATCATGTCAAGCCTATCAATCATTTTGCAGGTGCTGATACAAATTGTAGTTAAACTTGATAAGTTTTCTGGCCCTGAATTGTAGTGGTATATGCCAGGGTGATGAAATGCAGGCCCTGCTGACCTTCCTGTGGCATCATTTATTACACGATAATCCTGAAGTTGGACCAACGGTAGATACAGAAACAAGCCAAGCGACCTTGAGTTGTGTATCGTAAGCAACAATTTTGGGGCATTTCTGGCATTCTCTGCAGATTTGAAAAACTGACAGATTCGAAAGCGGCCTCCATTATTCCGATACCCTCACCTGGCTTCTAGTTTAGTTGTGGATCAGTAAAAATGGGAAAGCCGTTCAAAGGTACTTAGAGCATGCAAAATCTTTGCCGTCTAACTTTATTGGGAAACAATGGCTTTTATTGATCTTCATTCGGCAGGGACCCGGTGCTTTGAGACTCTGCTGCAGCTCTACACAACATTTTACTGTCAAGCTAATGGAGTGTAGCCAGAATGTGACACCTGTCTGATGGCTATGACTTACTGTGCTCCCTCCTTTTGTGCAGTAATCTCATCCTTTCTTCCAGATAGGGGACCGTGTAATGGCCTTTGTGAACTACAACGCCTGGGCGGAAGTGGTGTGCACGCCGTTGGAGTTTGTCTATAAAATTCCCGACGATATGACTTTTCCCGAGGCAGCTGCCTTCCCCATGAACTTTGTGGCTGCATACATGATGCTGTTCGAGGTGGCCAATCTACACGAAGGGATGTCTGTATTGGTTCACTCTGCTGGAGGGGGCGTGGTAAGTCATGCCTTTTTTTTTTTTAAGAAATGTTACAGTATTAATATAGTTCATATACTTTATGTTATTGGATATTCCCTGGGATGGAGTGGCATCCTGCCCAGAGTGTTTCCTACCCTTCGCCTTATACTGCCTGAGGTAGACTCTAGGCTCACCACAGCCAAGTGCTGGATCAACAATTATGGATGATGAATGGATGGGTGGTTTGCTGGAAATTTTAATTTCACACACGTATTTTCCATCCATATGGCATGGTGACTCAGCTTGTAGCACTGTTGCCTCACACCTCCCGGGTTTGGGGTTTGAATCCTACCTCCGCTCTCCGTGTGCAGTGTTTAAGGGGGGTAGCGTGTGGCTCAGTGGGCTAAGCCTGTGTGCCTGTTATCAGAAGGTCGCTGGTTCAAACCCAGCCTCAGCACGTCTGCCGGTCCTACGAAGGGCACCGCTATAGGTGCCGGCCCTTCACAGATGACTTATTCTAAAAACAGTAGAGTTGAGGGAGGCATAAAAAGAGAATTTCCCCACCGGGATCAATAAAGTATGAATTATTATTATTATTGCGTTCCCAGTGTCACTGGTTTCCTCCCAAGGTCTGAAAACACTCCCTGATCAGGAGAAGTGGCTGGACTATGAATAGATGGACATCCTGTACACATAATGTGTTACACAATGCTTCTGTGGGGCTTTACAGTAAAGTGACCTGAAGCAGAATCATTGTGAAGGATGCATCTCTGCACGGTGGGCTTGCAAGGCCTAATCTGTAACAGCCTAATCTGTTAGTCTTCTGCAGCACCTGGGTAAAGCTGAAGAACACAGATGAGACCTATTCATCTTGATAATTGATTGTGAGAAAGAGGGGGTAGGGTTAGGCTGTTGTGTACCTCAGTGGGGTGGCTCAAGGGTTGATTCTCTCCATCTGTTCCTTCATTCTTGATCTCTGTTTATATTAATAAGTAACCCATTTCTCTTGACAGTAAAGTTGGACTGGAGTCATTTTTCAGACCCTAAACTGTATCTTGAGCCCCTCAGACCACTTTGGATTTCTCGTAACCCCTCTCAAAAGAATATGCTGAATTCCCTGGATCATATGGATCTGATCACCCATCAGGCCGGGCTTTCCAGCATTGACTCCCTTAGCTAGAAGGTCTGAGATGGTCTGCATTGACTGTTGCTCTGAGAGCACCATGGTGACATGGATGCTCATGGATTCTCATGTCGGCTTTGTCGTGTATTCCAAGGACAACCGCCTGGACCTCCAGCTTTTCTGGACTTGGCTGGACGATGGCTTTTTCCCCAGAGTTGTGGTCTAGCCTTGCACGGCCCTGACTGCGAATGCAGCTTCTGTGGATAATCTGATAAATGTAGCGGAACGCTTCATAGACCTGGCTCATTTAGTCACAATTAAAAAAGAAGTGGTAGATCTGGGGACATTATGGTTTGATTGTTGGAGTTGTGCTACCCCTACTGTGATCATATGGGTGTCATTAAGTCTCTGCCACTATTTTCATTTTAATTCAGGGCAATGTCCTTGACTGGAGCAAAATTTTAAATGTGAATTTTAATGGCACTATGATAGGTTGCACATGGTCCAATATAATACAGACACTTTCTGAACATTCTCCCAATTCTTTCTTTCTGTTTTAGGGACAAGCTGTTGCCCAGCTCTGCTCCACCATACCAAATGTTACAGTTTTTGGGACCGCCTCACCTTTCAAACATGAAGCCATCAAAGATTCTGTGACTCACCTTTTCGACAGAAATGCTGATTATGTGCAAGAGGTTAAAAAGTAAGAGATGCATGGGGAGCTGTCAGTTCCCATGTGCATATACCACCGGCCAAATGGTTGCTGTGAGAGGTGTGCTGCATGGAGTGAATCTATGGTGGACTTCAAACACTCACTGTTGGCTAAGTTCTTTCAAAATGGAATATTTCCGGTTAATCATATAACACTTTTGCTGACAATTTTGTCTTATGGTGATACACAGTTTTTGGCATGCTCTAAGACAGTGTTTCCCAACCCAGTCTTTGGGGACCACCAGACAGTCCACATTTTTGCTCCCTCTCAGCTCCCTCCCGGTAACTATTGGGGGGTCTCCGAGGACTAGATTTGGTAACACTAAATCGTTACCACTATCGTTATTAATGCTGGGATAAGCTGATTGTGGGTTATTCAGTTGTTCAGTGATGGTTTAGAAGTTCAGATGGTTCACGTCTCCAGGGTTTGGGGTTGAAATTGTGCATCTGCTCTGTGTGTGGAATTTGCATGTTTGGTGACACTGTCTGTGAATGCCATGTCTATAGGAATTTCTAAACACATTCATAACACATTGTAAGGCATTCATAAAGCATTATACATAGATAAATTTACATTAACTGCACCTTCATAAAGCATTCATTATGCATTCATAGAACATTCAGTGGACCATCATAATGCATTCATAATGCATTTATAGAACATTCATAAGCAGCATGTAAGTACACCATAATGTCCTAAAATCCCTTAACAGCTTTAATATACATTAATAACAACCATTACATGGTTATATAATTATTATGTTTGTTATTATCATATAATGTTTGTTATTAATGTATATTACAGCTGCTAAGGGATGTTAAGGTATACATACATGATGTTTATGAATGTTTTATGAATATTTAATGAATACATTATGAAGGTGCACTGAACGTTTTATGAATGCAATATAAAAGCCTTATGAGGGTGCAGTTAATGTAAAGCGTTGCCGATAGATTTTTATGAGGGCATAACACAGTATTTCCATGCTTAGTATGCATTATGAATGCTTTATGAAGCCCTCATCTATAATGCACTATAAATACCTTCATAATGCAGTACGAAGCAATGAAAGATACTGTAATGCTTTACTAGTTCTTATACCAACCGTTTTAATGCATTATGAAGGTATCTATAATGCATTATAGATGACAACTTCAAGTAAATGTTGCTGTATGTACTTCCAGTGTCATACATGTTTTCTCATGCAGTCTGTAGTTAATCATCTCTAAATTGCGTGAAAGCCTGGCATCCCCCAGGTAAATGGTCAGAAGATGTATATATGCTGATTTTTATCTATTTATGTATGTATCTGTCTGTTTATCTATTGAGAAGTGTGCTTTGTTTTTGTTCTTTTGACGGTTTTAGAAAATACCTCTTCTGGTCTTCTGTGTACTTTCCAGTGAAATTATATTGGTGTGTGGCAGGGACCGAGAGAAGGAACGGACACGCACACATGTGTGGGAATGACGTACTGTCCGGCATTTGATTAGGCGATACACTTATTAGCCGTTGCCGTTTCTGGCCTTGTGTGCGGCTGGTTTCCATGGAGACCCGCAGCCTGGCTTTATGGGGGAGGAGTGCGGGAGGAGCTGCGCACGGCGGGGTTGGGTATCTGGATGAATCTCACGCAGCACATGGGGCCACAGCAGATGCGGGCTGAGCTGATTCATTTAGGGGAAGCACCTGTAGCTCTCTGCTCCCGGCCAGCTGATGCTGTCACACCGCTGTTTCTGTATCGCCAATTCCTGAGGATCTCTTTTGGCTGCAGCTTCATGTTTCCCTCCTCTTTTTGAGAAATAGGACCAGGAGATTTAGATTTTCTGTGATATTTCTTATCCATTAAGGTTAAATTTCTTTTGTAAGGCTTTTGTGGTGTTTGGGTTTTTCAAAACTCGCGTCTAATGAAGGCAGGAGTCCTGGACAGTTAGAGAACCCTTCTAGTACCAGAATTAATTATTGTTCAGGGTAAACAGTCTTTATGAAGATTTTATGGTATATAATCAAATCTCCAGTAAATCCAGTATTAAAATTGATCCCAGAAAAGGGTAACGGCCAGATTGGGTATTTATTGTGCTTCTGTGCAAGGAATATCTGGAAATAAGTATTCTGAGTTTGGACTTAAGATGACTCATTTCACCAAAGTCTGTACTTAAACACATGAGGTGTAATGAATGTGTATGTGAAGGTCTGTAATAAAAACAGGCCTGCTCTGAACAAAAGGAGATTAATAAGGCTTCAAGGCCTCACATTCCGGCGGGGATCATGGATAGAGACAAATTAAAATGGTCTTAATTTGGACCTCGAACAGTAAGCCATGGCGACCGCGTCACGAGACCCATTGAGCCATTTTGCGGGACCGGCGGTGGACCACCACCACACAGGAGTGCATTTAGAGGGGCTGTTTGAACTTTTATCGCTGAAGACAAAGCCCTGTTCTTTGCTATCAAACTCACAAGCTGGTCATAGTTCCTCAATAACACAGGATTCAAAGCTTTCTATTTTCCACAGAGTATAATAATAATCATTTCCCATTATACTGTTTGGGCTTCATTTGTGCAGCTAGTTATTAGATGACATCAAAGTGGCAGTTGCCTGCAACAACAGGCTGATAGATAAGCAGTAGGCTTGCAGAAAATCAGAAACAAAAGATTTAACCTCAGTGACTTGCTGAGTTAACTAGTGTTTAGTGGGCAAAGTTAGGAGGCTGTGTCCAGTTGCCACTGACTACCGTTGTTGATTGGGGGGTCGTGTCACCCCTCTTACTTGGTACGATGCGTTCAGCTTCTGCTTGAACAGCATTTTATCTTAAGGTCTATTTATATCCAGTCGCTGCCATTTAGAAGAATTTCAAAGAGCATCGATCCATCATGTCTGTTTATGGACAATACTCTGATCCACATACTGTTGGACTCATTCATTTGCATACAGATATTATTGACCTAACTGTTTATTATTAATAGCTTGATCTTAGTATATGCCCATATTAATGATTCATGGGTAGCTTTTTGATCATTTTTTTCCCCGATGATATTCTGTAATGAAGACTGGACCTTGCAGTGAAAAATCAAAGCTTGAATATAGAGATGGAAATGACAAGCATAAAAGGGACTCTACCCAAAGCTAACATTATTGTCTTCTGGACATTTAGGACAGGAGTTTTTGGGTGCAGGAAAATATTTTTGGACAAAACAGTTTGTTTTGAATTAAGCTATATTTGTGGTGTATTTTTCAAATCTGCTGACAGTTGTGTTACTCATTTTGTCACAAGCCCACAAAATATGGCAAAAGCTGGTAAGCTGGCAAAATATTGGTTGATTATTTGGAGTGTTTTGATGTCTGCACTTTAACGCAAGTTGCCGTCTCTCAGGAAATCTGACAGAAATAATGCTAATCAAGTCTACGCAGTCTGTCAGAAGAAAAAGGGCACGGTGTGGAAATTATTAATCACGGTCCTCTTTGCCTTATGCGAATTTTAAATTGGAAAATGGCTGATTGGAGCCGGTCTCTAATAAGGTATACTAATTTACCGTGTCTCCGGAAATAAGTCAGGAGCTGAGAGACAACCTGCAGTGGAGGGGTCACAGGTCACTAATTGAATGTCCTGTATCCTGCAGGATCTCCCCCGATGGGGTGGACATTGTGCTGGACTGCTTGTGCGGAGAGAACACGGGCAAAGGCTTGGGTCTGCTTAAGCCCCTGGGAACATACATCCTGTACGGTGCGTTGACTCTTGCTGACTCATTCAGGAGGGCCTATTAGATGCAAACTGGAACAACGAGCTCCTGGTTGCACTCTAAGCATGCTCTAAATAATTTACTGGGAGATGAAAGCCCAAAATGCCCTGGGTAAGAATGCCTACAAGTATAATTTTGGTGGGTTGTAATTAACATTAAGCACTCACAAAGCTAGTGTTGAGAGGAAAAAAATGATTGGTTGTAAACTGTAAAAAAAAAAAAAAAACGAGGAGAATTGCAAATCACATAGTTTAGTAAAGGTTCCTAATTGTGATGACCAGACCGGCCATCATGTGCTAGATTTCAGCAGATGGTCTTTCTTGAGGTGTCGGGAATTCAGTAGCATGCGGGCCGTGCTGCAGTAACAGTATTTCCAGCATTTCGTTCGTCCTAATGGCCTGTGCCATGTCGCTCCCAACAGGCCGGCAGCTTGTCTGACCAGAGCTTTTCTGTCCTTCGTCTCCAGGCTCGTCGAATATGGTGACGGGCGAGACGAAGAGTTTCTTCAGCTTTGCCAAGTCTGTAAGTAGAGTTTGAGTTAACGACAACCGGTGCCTGTTGGACACTCGTTATGAGTACAGTAAGGCCATAATGTGCCTTAGTAACCTCCCGAAGGATTCTCGCGGCACTGAGTGTTGTTTTAATCATAGTAATCTTAAAGGCGGCTGCCGCCCCCCCTTGTCAAACCTGTGTCTTAAAGCATTTTGATGTTTCATTCTTCTTTTAGCCATTACACCTTATATATCATTACTTTTATTAACATGTAGCAAACGTATAATTATCTGTTTGCCAGGTGCAATGATTAATTAGCCTCCGGTTACCGTGTCGTGGGTCTCGCCCACAGTGGTGGCAGGTGGAGAAGGTGAACCCCATCAAACTTTACGAGGAGAACAAAGTCATTGCCGGCTTCTCGCTGCTCAATCTGCTCTTCAAGCAAGGCCGGAGTGGCCTCGTGAAGACGGTCGTGCAGAAGCTGTTTTCCCTCTATGAGCAGAAGAAGATCAAGCCTCTGGTGGATTCCCTGTGGGCTGTGGAAGAGGTAAGTGTGGAGGGGCTGCAGGATGGATGTGGCTTCACTGAAGCTCTCTCGCTGCTGTTCAAACTGCCCTCCAGCTTGGGAGGCAGGTGTCTTTATATGTGTGAGTGGGCATGTAGAGTGGGTTGGCGTTGCTCTAGAGAATGCCGGCGTTGGCCTGCAGGAGGGGAGCGGTCAGTTTGCGGTATAAGCCCCTTGTGAAATGTTCACAAAATGCGCCGATGGTTGCTGGTACTCCTCCCTGTCCTCTTGCGCCTTTGGTGGACTGTACTTTTGTTTCGTTTTGTTCGGCTAACTGCCTTCCAAAGGCGAAGGCAGTCTCTTGGCATCAGACTCTCCCTTAGCCACACCAGCAGGCTCCTGCTGTTGGTTGTTGGTCATCACTTATAGGCAGAATGCGTCTGAGGCCATACCGAAGGCCCTGTCCGTGCTGTTAGCCATAGTGTAAACCAGCATTTGGTGCACAGTGTAATGTGTTTTCAAGGAAACGGCAGTTTGTAGATACCTTCCTGTATTTCACAGACAGCTGAATACGCTACAGTATGCATATATGCAATTTTTGTATATTGTGGGGAAAAATGGAAAACACTGTCTCTGATTTGCATTTGTTTTTATGTCAGTTTTACTAATTACTTCGATTAAGATTAATAGCTTCAAAGTCAACCTGTACGTGGTATTATGTACTTTGCGTTTTCCATGTCTATGCAGTGATTAAAAATTTTGTGCGTTCAGTTTCTGCTGATTTCCGTTCTGCTTGAATGCCTATTGTAAAGATTTTCTTCCTCTGTTGTTTCCATCCCTGTTTACAGGCTGTTAATGTTAAAAAAATAAAAATAAAATAAAAAGCACTTTAGCATGCGAGCTCTGCAAATGGTGCTGTCCTCTGCTGGGCTTCTCTGAGCCGTGGGAGCTGTTTTACGAAGGCTGTAGTCACTGGGGCTGTGTCCCTTTGGAGGGTGTTAGCTTAAGCAAAGTTTTAGGTTGACAGCCCGGTATTTGGTGATGGGGGCAGTCCAGCCCACACGGCACAGCTTCCAGGCTTGTGCTGATTCCCGGCAATGGCATCTTGTTGTGTAAATGTGAGATGTGCCATAGCTGGGATGTTGCAATTTAATTGCCTTCATTCGGCATCTTGGGCTGCTGTCTCACAGGTTGGGTAATCTTGAAGAACGCAGCACTGAGCAAGAGCTGTTGACTTTCTAATATTTCTTGATTTATTGCGCAAGGGGTCAGTTCTCTAGGTTCACCAGCATGGATGCCTGCTTTATCACCGTTTTGGTTGAGTGGTGCAGGAATTTGGGCAAGAATCTGATTGATTTTCCTCCTGTTTGCATGGTAGCCATGGTTTCAACAGCTACAGAGGATGGATGGTAGTCGTAAATGATTTAGCAAATATGAACTGGTCATGGAACAAGATGACAAATGAGATGCCTGCTTAAAAAAAAATCCCTGTGTCATTTTCATATTCAAATAGCACTTGCATAGTATGAGAAATGTCTGAACATCTATCCATTAAACAGACAAATTAATATTAGATTATACTGATGACAGTTTCTTTCAAAGTCATCAAATTATAAAATCCATGCATATACTTCATGCATAGTGGAAATTAATCAGTTAAAGGTTTGCTTGACTAATATATATATACAATAATATATACAATTAAATTGTTTAATTGTAGTATTCTAAATTATATATCTAAAATAATGGTTTACCGGGCCAAAAGACTGCGTATGTGATGACATTTTATTTTATTTTAATCCATTGTCCATTCTATTCCATTCAAAAGGAACCAAAATTCCAAGCGAAGGGCCAGAACTTTAAAGAGCTAAACTTTTCCCCACCTGTCATGGATGTAGTTTCACTGCTAGGAAATGATTCTACAAGATGAGTTTATTAGACCCATCTGAAAACCTGATGTCAGAATTTGTTTGTTTTGAAGTCCTTGATGGCGTTTGCAAAAGAGCAAAAGTCAACAGACCTGCCTTCTGTATGTAGCTGTAATCTTACCCTTTAAAGAATTCGTCCCTTTGAGTGGAAATAAGTCAGTTTTGCCAGTGAATAGGCAACCTTTAGTTTATGGTTATAGATTCCTTTATCATCATATTTAAGAAGTATTGTTTAGTGACTGACTTCTTGAAGCTGGTCTGTCCTGCATTGTCACTCGCCTTTCTGTATCTTGGCAATGTGAACCATTGTCATTCTCTTCATGGCGTCTGCGTCTGGACATACGTCAGGGTTTTTCTCCTGGATGCATAGTGCCTCTGCCGGCCCTCCGATGTGTCCGGGGCCCAGGCATGATTTGAACCCAAGAGAACAGTAATCATTTTATCATCATGCCCAGCATCTTGCTGTCATTCACACGGCCCAATTTGTCTCAGACTCCACCGACTGCCTCTTCCCCCTCCACCCCCACAGAGTCATTTCCTTTACGCAGTAGCTGATGATGGATGTTTCACAGCTTTTCAGTTTCTTTTTTAAGTCTAAAGTTTCAGCCAAAGCCGTCGCCTCACCGCAAACTTGGTCTTGTGTTAATGTCCATCTATCCGTCTTCCAACTGCTTATTCTGGTCTGGGTTACCTGGAGTCTATCCCAGGCTACACCAGGCACAGATTGCCTAACTGCATGTCTTTGGACTGCAGGGGGAAACTCATATGGCGTGAGGAAAACGAACCAACCCCGTGCACACATGCAAAGCGGGGGCAGCATTCCAGTCACTAGCCGTGGAAGTGTGGGCAGCAGTGATACCTAATGAGTCATCATGCCATCCTTACATTAGTGTACTGATGTTAAATTGATTATTAGCCAGAGGGGTAGTGGAGGGGTTTGAGGCTATCACTGCCTGAAGTATATGATAACCGAAGGTCTCCGTGTTAAACAGGCAGAGCTGAGACAGACGGTGATCTGCAGGAGAGGCGTGAATCTCATCCTTCCCCACATTTTTTCAGTTCTGATCTGATTCCGATACACAACTGCCGATACTGATACAGATTCCAATACAAGAGCTCTTTTTACTTTAATATTTGATTATAATAAATATATATGTATATATATTTATATTTCATATATTATTAATGTTCAAGATAGTAAATACAGATTAAAAAATGTATGCCAAAAAATCTTAAATTAGGCTACTAGGTCTCTGATGGGCTGACACAAAGGCAAACGGACCTACTGGGATGCTGACGCCTATGAATGGCTCTCAGTCTCATGGTACCTCTTGACCAAGTTCGACGTGTGAAAGCAGTATTTCTGCGCTCACTGTGAAATTTTTTTATGCCTTATCTATAGTACATTTAGTGATGCAGTAATCATGGCCCCTGAAAGTGAGCACTGACAGCAGCAAAAAAAAGAGGAAATTAGTGAGAGTAACTGTAGAACTTAAAAAGGAAATTAAAGTGAGACTTGAAAGTGCCACATGTGTGTCTGCTCTCGCTTCAGAGTATGGGATTGTCATTCATTTCATGTTTATTGCATTTTTGTATGTGTGATTTTTCATGTGCGTATTAGTTTTATATTGATTGTTAATTATTTTTATCATTAGTCAGGTAGGTAGATAAGTTTAAATAGGTAATCATTTGGCAGTCTGTAACGGGTTAAATTCATTAGTATGATTTCTTATGGAGAAATTTGACTTGGACATCGACCAAATCGCAACTCGACCAGCCTTCTGGAATGAATTAAGTTTGCGTTCCAAGGTACCACTGTAACTGAATATTAGGAGGAAAAATTCATAAGGGCAGGGGAGAAGTTAGCATAAAATGAACTATGCAGTATATGACTTGTAGTTCAGCCTAATTTTTCAGCCAGGGGTTCCATGCAAACAGCACATCGAGGTTTGCCTGGGTTTGGAATGAAAAGGTTATGAGTCTCTAGAGCAGGGATGATTTTTCCATCTTTATGAAACTGTCCACCAAGCAGTCAAATTAGAATAATAAATGTTGACTGTGACGATGAGTGTCATAAAGAATTTGAGGTAAAGGTCACGAAGCGCATCGCTGATTAAGTTTGTCGCGGCCTCTTGCTCCCAGGTGGATGCCAGCTTTTCCTGACTGAAAAACAGAAACGAAAGACCCAAGATTGGGCACTGTGCACTTGGGCTGGGCAATATTTCAAGCATTATACAGTGGTACCTCGACCCACAAACAGTCCTGTTCACGACCAAATCGGGTTTGTACTGGTTCGCGAACCGTGTTTCAGGCTGCGAACACACAAACATCCCCCAAAAGGGCCCATTGAAAGTGCCCCAAAGAACCACCCGAAACACAAAGAAGTGTACATTATGCCCAAGAATGGAATGTATAAAAAACTTGTTGTAGATGTATGTCTTTACTATATCTCTTCAGAGGTTGAATATCTGAAAAAGCAACTGGCAGCTGTTACTAACCTGCCTGGAAGAGGATCCAAGTTTATTTTTCCCCCATGTACAGTGAAGGATCATAAGAGAGGCAAAAAATTCCCCAAGGATGACTGTTGGTGAATTACAACACCAAGTAAAATCTTGGGGTTACCATGTCTCTGAAAAATCATATGCCCCTTCATGCTAATAGATTATTTGGAAGGCATTCCAGAAAAAGCTTTTTTTGTCAGTTAACCACAAACGTAAACACCCGGAGTTTGCGAAACACCACAACAACTTTGACTGGAACCAAATTCAATGGTCTGATGAAACAAAAATGGAGCTTTTTGTCAATAAACATAAGGTAGGTTTGGTGTAAAAAGAAAGATGGCTATAATGAAATGAACCTTATCCCTAATCCAAAACATGGTGGAGGTTTTGTGATGTTGTGGGGCTGTTTTTCCTCCAAAGGCCCTGGAAACCTCGTTAGGGTACATGGTATTATGGACTCCATGAAATACCAGGACATTTTAAATCAAAATTTGGCTGCCTCTGCGAGGAAACAAAAACTGAGCCGTGATTGGATCTTCCAGCTGGTGATCCTAAGCACATGTCCAAATCAACACAAAATGGTTAGCTAACCGCAGAATCAAGCTTCTGCCATGGCCATCTCAGTCCCCTGAAACTGAACCCCATTGAAAACCTGTGGGCTGAGTGCACAGGAGATGGCTTAGGACCCTGGATGATCTGGAGAGATTCTGTAAAGAGGAATGTCTCAGATGTCCTGCTTGGTATTCTCCAACCTAATAAAAAGTTATTGGAGAAGACTCCGTGCCGTTATACTGGCAAAGGGAGGTTGTACAAAGTATTAAAAGCAGGGGTGCCATTAATCGTAGCTTATGTGTTTTTCTTGAAAATTATTATTTCTTGATGAAGGATTTGTTTTTCTTTCAATAAATTTATTTTAAGGAGAGGTTGGATTTTTCTCATTTTTTCAGTGTGATATGAAACTACTTCAGCAAAAGGTGGATTTTTAGTAACCCTTTTTACAAATCTTTAGAAGGGGTGCCAATAATTGTGGTGGGCACTGTATGGTCATCCAACACATATACACGTGACACTGAGATAAAATCGTGAGAAAATCCGCCAAACAGCTAGTTCCAAAACTCGCTGACCAGGCTGAATAACGGTGCTTATCGTCATTTTTTTTAATGTCTTTGGAAAATGATCAGAATTAATTATGATTTTAAACATATCACAGACCATCTAAAACCATCTAAGGCATTGGTTCATAAACTCTGGTTTAGTAAGCTCTGGTTGTGTACCACCATTATAACTGATATTTACATGCACAGATACTTTTGTACACCATACGAAGAGTTTAAAAATAATACCAATGTGTCCATGTGCTTTTTAATTCTTTTTTAAACTGCATTGAATGTCTTAGCTGGAAAGCTGGACTGAAAGCCGGCTCATAAATCTTTGTTGTCTGGCTTTGTGTGTACCCGAAGCCTACTTCCCCCACAGAGGTGATAATCGCCATTTAGTCACTGTCGGATACCAATGCTGAGTTACTTGTCTAACATTGTCCATTACCAGTAATATTGTCACATCCACCACTGCAGCAGCTTGTCACTCCCTTTACTTTCACAGCCATTTATATTGATTGAAAGGGGGGATCAGGTTGAGTGCTATACTTTAGTGTGTGACAACCATAGTTAGTCTTTTTTGCTAGGAGGCGGGGGTCAGACTCTCTGATCCCATGATAGAATAAAATAATGATACTTTATTCATCCTCATGAGGAAGTTCTCTTTTTGCTCTATTCCATGCTGGTGAGAGCAAGTTTGGGGGTTCGCAGTGCATGGGGGGGTTCGCAGTGCATGGGGGGTTCGCAGTACATGGTTAGCCAGCATGCAGCACCCTAGAAGCAATTAGGGGTTAAGGGCCTTGCACCAGTTTGCCAGTATCAGGATTTGAACTGGCAACCTCCCAACCCGAGGCGCTGAGTCCTAACCTACTGGGCCCCCTCACCACCCTCCATGGTGCCTTGCTTCAGAGTCGGCCAATGTCTGGCCTTCCCATGGTGGCAGTCTCAGTTCCGGCTGTCTATACAGTATTAGGAGAAATCATTCGCTATTTTGTCTTTTAATTGTCTTTACTTTTGTCATATTTGTCAAAGATGTTAGTGTAAGACTTTGAGGTAGACAGTGAACAGACCCGTGCGATTTAGGGGAATGGGATGAAAGAACAGATTTTATTTGTGGATGGGATTAACTAAATTAGCAGAGACGAGTGAGAACACAAAAGGGGAAGGAGTGAGATGCAGACATGGAAAGGGTTATCGCTGCTTGTGGGCTCAGACCTTGTGACCCGAGCAGATATTTTCAGCAGGAAAGCAGAATGCAATATCTGTTGTTAATAAAGCACAGGCCAGATGAAAAGATGTGCACAGTAAATGAGATCCCCAGTACAATTAAAGGGAGTTTACTTGATGGAGGGATAGAAGAAAGCAAGTATGTTTCTTCCTGCCAGAGGTAACAACTGACTGAAAATAGGCAGGTATAAATCCAGATTGAGTTTTACCATTTAAATTACAAAGTGTGCCATAACACTTGAAAAGAAAGAATGCAGTATTTAAAAAATGTATTAACAGCTTAAAAATAAATGGAAATATCAATAGTTCCAGCTGCCTATGGTGTAATATTTCCATTTAAAGCCGCTCGCTCCCCATGGCTCACTGGAATAGGTTGTGTTCCTCTGAAAAAGGACATCTGAAATATGCAGGGACATGTCGCAGAAAAAGCTTCTGAAGCTCATTTCCATTTGTAAGCTTCGTGCCGTAGCAAATCTGCACTTCAGCGAGGTATTCCGCACATAAATGCACTGGACTTTGTAAAGCTATACATATTTAAAAAGAGCTCCAGACAGGTTACATTAATTAGACGGCAGGTGGACGGCCACCCTGAGAGCACGTGGCCCCACTTGAGTGCCTTTAATCCATTGGGAGCCGCTTTGGGAATGATAGGACTGCTACTTATGAGAGTGGAACAGCGGGGTCATGCCTTGGAGTGGCTGCACGGAAAACACATGCATTTGCTAAATCATTTTTTTTTCCTTCATTGATTAGCTGGGCTGCTGTTTGTAATGGTGTTCCTTTTTATTTAAGAGTAATGGTCATACTGTAACAGTACAGAGCTAAGGGTATGTGTTAGAGTGGGGATTTTTAATCGGATTTCCAGCTGGTGGTCAGGTTCCGCCGGCAGCTCATGACAGACCAAACTGTGTTTCCCTGATGTAGATCCACAGCCCATAGGTGCAGTGGTTGACAAACCTTGTCTTACTTATTGTGGGGCAGTGTGTGGCTCAGTGATTTAGGGCACTGTGCCCGCAGTCGGAAGGTCACTGGCTTAAATTCCAGAGTCGGCTGGACACTGCTACCATTGGGCCTCTGAGCAAGGCCCTTAACCCTGAATAGCTCTAGGACCTGTTTGGCCCTGCTGTCTTTTAAAAAAAAAAATGTACCTCAATTTGGATGAAAGCGTTTGCTAAATGAATAAAAAATGTATGTATTGTATACCTCCTGTATGCTTAGCACATTGAGTAGCTGACATAGTACTGTCCCAGTCATTGTGATTTTTAGGTTTCTATACATCTCAGCCATCGATTGTTTTGTTCCTCCCCAGACAGCAGTGCAGTTATATTGAATCTTGTTTCTTTTTTCAGCAGGGGAACTAACATGTCTATAAGCATATTATGGATTTCTAATGGTTTTAGCCGTAATCATTTGCAAGCAAAATATACAAAATGTTTGTCTTTCGAGTTGCGCAGTCTTATCATTGCAACCTTGCGGAAGAGCTGATTTTATTTTTGCGTGGGTTATTGTTTTGGCGTTGCAGTTCCTTGGTCCACCTAACCAAATCATGCCATTGCGGGTCTCTCATCTGGCCTACAGATAGATTCACGCGAAAGGCCTCCCTTATTGAAATGCCGGCGCTCTTAAAACGAAGGAACTGCTGCCTGGCAAAGCTGTCATGGAATTAGCCATGCGACAAAAATCCAAGATAAGCCGTGTTTATGCGTTAATCAGACACAAATATATGGCAGGTATTTTACAAAGGAAATGTTTTTATAAACAGGGATGCCGTCCCCCGCGCTTCCAAGCTGAAAAAGCTGAGCAAGACTTGTCTTGGCGAACTTATCTGGGAAATATATGCAGAGGAACACAGGAGCTGGCAAAACTCCCACCCCCCTAGCTGCAGGAATAAGCTACCGCAGGGGAACACACAGCAACCGGGACAGTTTAAACCACTAATCTGATCTAAGTATATTCTTTGGGGATGTTATAGGAAATGAGATAGTCAGGTATGCTGAATTTAAAAGCCCAGCTTCCCAGTGATGAACAATTAAAGCAGAGAATGAACTGTTCCCACCAAAAATAAGACATTTTATTAAGTCTAAGGACTTGATAATAAAAATCAACTGTTGATCACACAGAGGAAGTAATATGCAAGCTGTTAAGATAATCACTTTGTAACAATGGATCATTCGTTTTAATCATCTTCCGTCCTGCCGTTTCACACCGCCTTGACCTTTCGTCCTAATTGAGCTGCAGTGTGATATGCATGTCTAGCTCACCTTGTCTTTGGTTATGTATTGGCTATTATGAGAAAGCTAAAAGCTGTACTGTTAGCTGGTATTTGCATGCAGCAGATAAAAATGTCATAAGATTTATCTTCATGGTGCAATATCTGACTTCCATGTCTGAGTCTTAAATGACCAAGGAAAAGGATCACGATGTTTATTTCTATGACGCTTCAAGCTGCGAAAGGTTTGAAGATATCTGGGCAACTTGGAAATGCTCTGGAGCAGCAAAAATGGTCACACGTTTCTTCATAGATTTGGAAGCTGTACCTTTGTGACGTGTTTTAATGAGACATATCCAGATCTGATTTTCTTTCAGTAATGCGTGTTTGTAGTAGTGCAATGTATTTAGCCTTTTTTTAAAAAGGAAGGTATTTATTATTTCAAATTATAATGTTTATAATATACTGCATCTTTCAATAAGATATTAATAATGATATTTTTAAATGTAACATAAATCATGAATTTCTTAAGTAAAAGGCCTGATGTTTGTTACTATAAAGCAGTGATATTGGATTAAATTGTAAAAATGTTACATACTGTATGTGTTACATCATGTAAGCGGAGTTTAATGACTGATGATACTGTAACTTGTAAGATTGATAGTAAATTCTTTGTGTGCAGTGAGGTGAGCCCTGAGGTTGGTTTACAGCATGCTTTGGTACAAGTCTAATGAAGATATTTAATGAAACCCACCAGCGGTTTCTGTATAATGCAGAATTTACACTGGTCACTGACAGCATTCATTTTTGATTGCTTGTACTGTAACTATTACAGTGGATCGATACCTTATTTTGCCATTCTTCTTTTTAACTGAAAATCTGAAATCCAGTGAGATGCCCTTTGTCTTCCAGTGTCATGTTCTCCGCACAGACTTTGTCATGGTGTTCTTGTTATTATCAAAGATATGACAGATGTTAACAAAGCAGATTTCTTCCTGTAATTTTGAATGGTTACCAGCATGAAAGAAAAAATAACAATGAAAATAAAGTTTGCCTGCCTCGCTATTCAGAAAACAGCAGTTGGTCTATACAGGAGTCAAATCATTTTCATGATATAATAACCCCACAAGAAGTTGCTTTAGTCTGGTGATTCATTCACTTTTTTCAAGGATGGATCCCTCAGAAGTTGGCCTTGGTCAGATTTTGAAACTGCCAACTAATTATATCAGGTATTTAAAAGTAAGTCGACCCTTAGAACTTAAAATATTAGAATCCATAGTGAAATAAAAGATGGTAAGAGAGTTAAGAGCAGTGTTGATACGTCATGCAGGGATAGCACTTCATGCAGTGCTGATGATGGACAGGCTGACCAAGTAGGTGACCTGGAGCTATGGGGGGGGGGAAGGCTTCGAGTATGACGTGAGCCTCGTGCCCAAGGGAGACTTTTGTTGTGCCGTTTTCTCTGTCTGCTGTCCTTTTACAGAGCTGCTGTCGCGGATGGAGATAGCGAAGCTGCATGGAAGCCGTGCACCAAGCAGCAGTGCCCAGTGTGAATGGCCCAAATTCTCACACATCTCACACATATAGATAGCTGTTGTTTGCCTCCAGTGACCCAGAAATCACCTTCTCAGTCATTTTGATGGTCGGTGTTCAAACTCCCTTTAAAAGCTAAAAGTAAAGTAGGGTTTTGCCATTACTGCATGTTGAAGTTGCGCTCGATGCTGTTGACCTTCATGGAATTTCTTAACATGTCCTTTTTTCATACGGATCGTCCTGTGTTTCGAGCCACTAATGTTTGGGAAATGGAGCTGAGTGTACATTGTAACTGAAGCTGGGATTACCCAAAGCCTATTAACCCACTGACTTCTCACTAATGATTGACCTGACACCAATAGCAGAGTTACCACTGAAGAGTGCACTGTTGTTTCAGCTGGTACCTTTGTGTCTAAAGACTAGATATGAAGCTAGTTGCTGGGTGAAGCTTGTTTTATGTTTACACTCAGTGCACCTTCATGCCACTGCTGGTTGAGTCCCCACAGCAGTAGCATTTGGGCCTCGTTGGCCCTTTTTCCTACTTCTCAGTACAGCTTTTGTGCAGAAATGTAATTAACAGCTCCCTTTGTTGGTGTGGCCATCAAAGAGGCACAGACACACTGATATCCAGATGGTTGTAGCGGTACTCTGGGACGTTGGTTAACCATTGTTTATTATTTAACATTATTTTTATTTAACATTATTTTAACCATTATTTTGTGTTCATTTTTCCCTTTAGGATGTTTATGAAATACACAGTGATCCTGCCAGCTCTCCATGTTTATTTACCATAAAAAAAAACTTTTTAAAACTAAGCTTTAAATTATTACACTATATTGTTATCCAAAAAGAGGTTTCTGGCACAAACTTTCCCCAGCTTAGTGAGAATCTCAGCGAAGTGAAGAGGGTTACCAATTAATTTGCTTCCTTGTTAGTTCCGTACGGCAGCTCAGTAGGTAGCAGAGCTACCTCACACTCCCAGGATTTTCCCGTGTGTGTGTGTATTATGTTTTAAGTACATTGTAGGGACCAAATGTTCCCCATAACGTAATAAAAATCTGTTATTTTCATGTTGTGGGGACTTATTTCAGGTCCCCACAAAGATCTGTGAATGCAATCAAAAAAGTAAAAATGCCTAAGTCTAAGTTGTTTGGTTACTTATGTTTAAGGCTATGGCTGGGTAGGGGTTAAGGTCGTTATGTTGGGATTAGAGTTATATCCATAGAAATTAATGGAGAGTCCCCACAATGATATAACCTGTGTGTGTGTGTGTGTGTGTGTGTGTGTGTGTGTGTGTGTGTGTGTGTGTGTGAGAGTGTGGGTGTGTGTGTGTGTGTGTGTGTCTACTCACACACACAAAAAAGAGACAGTAGTG
>JAODKC010000009.1:15475220-15492248 GCA_026777985.1 Mormyrops attenuatus | reverse complement strand
TGTGTGTGTGTGTGTGTGTGTGTGTGTGTGTGTGTGTGTGTGTGTGTGTGTGTGTGTGTGCGTGTGCGTGTGTGTGTGTGTGTGTGTGTTTCTTCTCCAAGTCCAAAAACATACAGTATGGTGAATTTGCATCTCTAAATTGCCCGTGTGTGTGTGCTCTGCAATGGGCTGGCACCTCATCCTGGACATTCCTGTGTACCCAATGTTGCCTGATATAGGTTCCAGGCTGCCCCTGACCCAGTACTAGAGACACAGTTGGAGGATGTATAGGTTTCACAATAGTACTAATAATTTCCAAAGCTCTTAAATCTTGAAAGAATACATAGATATGAAAAATCACAAAAATCCCTTTATTTTCATGAAGATCCTGCATTAGTATAATCTTGCTATTATGACTGTTTTTCTTAAGTAAGAATGTTTCACACTAGATTAGCTTTCGGCTAAAGGTGGGAAAAATATGAGCTTGTTGCTGTGTGGCTTAAAAAGGGCCGCCGTAGCTCATGTTTTTACACGGTAGACATCCCACAAGACAGCAGCACCTCATTGTTCGAGCTCTCTTTGTCAGCCCTGCAAAGGCCTTGGCTGGACGAGCCGTGTTTTCCATGGGAAACTTCAGCACCGTTGTCCAGGCTCCGTCGGGGCACAGGGGGCACCGAGCGACATGCAGCATATTCTCAGAAACCAAAAACCCGTGAAGGGCCTCATTATGGTGAAGTGGGCGCAGGCAAGCCGGACCCTGCCGGCTCTGTAAGGTTCGACAGGCAATGTATGCATGGAAGAGGCTGCAAGTGGGGCTGCCAGACTGGAACGGTTAGAAAAAGGCTGTTGTTTTTCTTTGGCAGTGTGAGTGGGTGGGGGGGGGGCTGTGTATAGGGTCCGTTATTTATTAACGGCGGCCAATGATTGGATCCGTAAAGCACGCGACCATTTTTTTTGTGTCGCATGACAACTATTGCAATTTTTTAAATTTCCCTAAACTGCATTTTTAGAGGTATTCAGCTGCATTAAAATCACTAGCTGGCAAATAATTTGGAAAATATGTTCTGTGATCGAGGTTTGATAAAAGTGAATAATTTCTTAGTCCTATGCTGAGAAATGTAAAAGAGAGGCATACCCAAAATGAGAGGAGATCAGTAAAGATTTATTGATTTATTTCTTGTAGTGGGTAGCACAATATCACTAATAGACTCCTAGGTTCACCACCAAGGAGGAAAGCCATCAGCTGGTTTCTTCAGATGTGTTGAAAGTTCAGTAGACCCAACAGTGAAAGATTAGGGCTACCTGTACAAGAGGTAGGATTCCTCCTTCACGTCGCGGCCTTGTTCCTGTAATGTCGTCTGTAATCACATCTCTGAGGTGACTGAAAACTCCTTCAAGTTGGTTAGTCATGTTTTAAGTTGTTGATCTTGTTAAAGCAGATGGGCAATAAATGGGAGATCTCCAAATTCAAAAAACATGAGTGCCATGACCCTCTGTTGGGTAAGTGGAAGACTGATGGATAAATATTAGTAAATATGATAAATGTTCATCTATATGCATGTCTGAGACTTTTATTGGCGGTAAAGCTTGGAAATTGGAAATACATAATAACTGAGAGACTGGGTTTTATAAGTGAGATAAAATTTGAACATCTGGTGTATGACACAGCAACTGTGCAGCTTAGTAGTATTGTCATCTCAGAGCTTCTGTGGTATAAGTGAGAATTCGAGCCCAGCTCTCTTGGTGAGGATTTTGGATGTTCTCCCTCTGTTCTCTGGGATCTGTCTTGGTTGGTTCCTTGCCACAATCGAAAAACATGTTGTTCAGGTCACACTTTGTGTACGTGTACGTGCGAGGGATTCGTGGAACTGGCGTGCCGTCTGGGGTGTGCCGTGCCTCGCGCCATATGTTTTCTGGGATGGGCTCCAGGAGCTGATGGGAAAAGCAGGAGCGCTGGATGAATGCTTCACAGAAAAGTAACGAGATTCCGTTTTAGAGACATAACGTGCAGATCGTGTCAAATGCTGCACTCTGGATTGGCTGTAAAAAGATGCTCGTATAGTGAATATTAGCTACTGACAGTACGTTATATCTAACTTGAACTCCCACTCCCTGTTTCAAGCTTGAAAGCCTGACTGAAAGGGTTCAAGCAATTAATTGGAAGGAGTCCTTTAAAAGATGCAATAAAAGATTTTTATTCCACTTAAAACTGATGGGACATAGACAGAAAGTATTTAGGCTAACACATTTCACTCCAAGACTATTTTCAAGAGGTTTTCACCTGATTGAAACGCATAATTTCTGAAAAATGCTATAACTGGGTTGAGAACAGGAAGATGTTTTTTACTGTTGCTGGGGGAGTTGATGTTTTTGTGCAGGACTTAATCATGTTTTATAATTTTCCAAAATATAGGGTCTTTATCTTGAAAATAATTATGTAAGGGGTGGCCATGCATATATAGATTATTTTATGTTGTTTCCAAAAGCATGGGTGCTAATGTTTGCAAAAGAATGAATAAATGGTTTGGATAGAATATGGGGTCTGGTAGGAAGGTAGGCTAGTTTTAACTTTTTTTTAAAGGCAGAATCAGCTAGATATTTCAGTGACCACTCAAACTGATCATGGTGTTAGGAGCACTTCTTTGAAGTGATGGTTTTGGAAAAATCTCCGCAAATTATTTTCGCTAGTAGGGTTAGGGTTACAATAAGGTACCAGTCCACGAAATGCTGTTCGATGAAACTGCAGTGTTTTGTGAGCTGAGACTATTTAAATCACATTGTGAATTGTGGAGTTCTGATGTTGCAGCTTCATCCAAGAAGTTGAACGATAAACCCTAGCGTCGGCAAAAAAATTCTATGAAAAACACACACACACACACACAGACATATATAATGGTTAGAAAATTGATGGTTAATTGCTAAAGAAATGCAGATGGGTGTGAATTTCAGTCTTTAAGCCTCTTTTAGGTATCTGGTTAAAAGATAATAAGGATTCATATAATTCCTTTAAATTTTTATTGAGAATTCGTCTCAAAGCAGTTTGGAAGTAAAGGGTTTCTTGGTTTTTTGGTTATTCACCACTTCAGTGAGAAACAGTGAAAGTATTCAGCAGTGTTATATTTAGAGATAGATCTGAGTCACTAGACACTCCAGCAGATGTGTTGCTTTTTACCATAAATTTGTGAATAGAAGCTAACAGTTACTCTCACCTTGTTCCTAGTATTTCTGTCAGTGACACTAATGAGAGTAAAATATGGATTATCTGCCAGCTTAACTTCCTGTACCACTTCATTAGCCATGGAATTGACTTTTTCATATTACACTCAATTATGATTCTTCTCCTTGCCCACAAGCTTTCATTAACTGACATCTGCCAGGAGGATAATAAATTTGTACGTCCTCCACACTTGGGTCTCCTGCTAATGTCCCGGGTGATATGCCATTCAGCATTTGCAAAAAAAAATATAAGATATATATTTTATAAAAAGCAGAAAAGTACTTTTACATGCAGGCAGGCAATTGACACATTAGCTTCTTTTATTTATTGTGCATTATGTTCAAAAATGGGTCAAAAGTTTATTAGCGCATTTAAAATTAAATTAGAGTAGCTTTAGACCTAGGAGTGCCTTTGCATATATTGCCAGTGATATTGCACACAATATTTTTTAACAAAGTGTTCACAATTTTAAAATTGTGTGAGAATGTTTAAGTTGTACATGAGTAGGAAACACTGATTTACCAAATTATTTGGTTCCTTTAATCAGGTTTATGTGATGCAGTTTTAAAACGCACCATTTGAGTTTTATATTTCATTGTTATTTCAATGAAATGTTCATCAATGCCGTTGGTCCTGTGTTAAACTTTGACTTAAAATGTAATGTCACTTTTAGAATTAGCCATTATTGAAAGACAAATGATGTAAACACATTATTTGTGTAAAGGCACAGTAATCTCCTGGAAGATGGGAGATCGCCCGTCCCACGGATTAATACCCTTCTAAGTTAATGAACCTGTTTTCCCTTATATGAGGTTTTTCTCTTGTGAAAATTCATCACAGTCCCCTTCGATTTTAGGGCCTCTCAATGCCCATTCAGCTTCTCTCTTTGTTCCGCTGGCTTTGTGCTACACTGTGTTCCTCACGCTGCAGATCGCCATGGATTAAATCCAAAAACAGTTTGTTCGTCTTTCTAAAGTGAAAATTTTTCTGCTTCAGGTCGTTCAGTGAAAGTCCCATTAGCTCGTTCGCAATGATTCCACTGCCTTTAATATTCCACTTTAAATTCAAAGAATCACTGTGACTGTGTGCCTTTAAGACTTTCAGCCTGATGGCTGCAGATATGTTATTTACCATCCAGAAATTACTTGACCATTATGTTCTTGATTGCCTTCTGTATGCTTAAGCTTGTGGTAATGGCTCAGATTAGAAGCCATCACAGCACCTGTAGGGTACAGTCTGAGAGATTTGGTAGACAGAGACCAAGCAGAGTAACAGAGACCTGTGTTGCTAAATCGCCTTTTTCCAGATTGAACACCACCCTCATCCAGCAACAGCTAACGTGAAACTGTAGCTTATAAAAGCAGCGCCAGTGGCAACCCTTTCTTTCCACAGAAGGTAACCGATCAGTGGGGTTAAGCCGGGTGGGAGGATGCCCCCCAGCCTATCTGCTCTGTGATACAATCTCCCAACTCTGTCTAGCTTCACTGACGGGGATGGTGGATGAGGGGGCATCTCCGTCATACAATCAGTCACCGGCTTATCGCCTTTCCTTGTGGATTGGTAATAACCGGCCCTCAAAAGGTAGTGAGGTATCGAGCTGAGTCACCTAACAGCAATCGAGATGGCAGGCGGTGCTGGGGGGTCCTTTCTCGTACACAAGGCGCCGTCTTTGTCTATGCCTCTTCCCTTGACATCAGGTCATTTTTCAACAAAGTTCAGAAACTGTTTTGAGCCCTTCACTATGAATTTATGGTATGATACATACATGGCAAGTATACAGTAGGTAGGTCTTGGTCCTTAATAGAATGATTTAAATTATTTTTAAAGTAGCTCACCATGTAGCATTTGGCTCACATAATAACGGAAGGTTTCCAACAGATATAGATACCGGTGAATTTTATTTCTGTATTCCGAAACACAAATCCAATACACCGAGTCGGTAGGCAGGTCGTGACCAATCAGGATCTAACAGCACAGTGGTGAGTATTCGTAGGTCATACACACGGAAGGAAAGTCATGCGCAAAAAAACAGAAACTGGAACTGAAGCTCAGATCACAGCTTGAAAGCAACAAACAGGACTTTGCGACTACAGCAAAGTCACAGGGGCTCAGATGTCCACACAGCTGACGAGCCACAGGTGAATGTGACCTGATTAGTCATATCAGCCGAAACGCAACCTGCAAGAGAGTTAAGGCCTGGATGCATTGAAACTACCAGCTAGATCTAGGTGTCACATGTTAAGAAGGCTTTGGCGTCCTTACTGTCAGCACTGACGCGGAAGGTAGATTTCTTAATTTTCTTGGATTTAAAAAGCCTAATTTATAATTATAGGAAATTATAGCTCAACTTCTGAAGATGAAACAACCAGGAATATGCCGTTTTGATTTGATTGCGAGATTGATCCTTTGGCTGCTGTCTTTTTTTGTTTACCAGATGTGTATATATATTTCTTGTGTAGGTTGCCTGGGGGGAGGCGTGATCCTTGGATCCCCAGTTGTCCGGGCGTGAGCTGTAACTCTCTAATGCCAGAGTCTGGCTGTGACTCATACTCCATTATCATGAGCAGAGACAATCCTGATTGTGGCGGCCAGGCGGAGCCCCCCCTCCTCGGCAGTGCCACTTAAGACAGCCTCAGCTTGCGTCAGACAGCTGTCAGCCGCTCAGGTGTTTTATGTGGCTCATGCTGATCTGCAGAATCACAGAATGCACCCAGACAAAACTGACACGTTAAGTATCAAATCGCAGGATTGTTTAATCATAAGCAAAAACAAAAATATCATTCATAGTTATAATTTGGTTTGAGTCAACACAACTTTGGCATTAATCTTAAAAAAACTATGTTTTAAAGATTCTGGAGTTGTTTTCTCCTTGTGTTCATGCCTTATGCCTTGTGCCCTGAACTACCTGGGATAGGTTACAGGCTCACTGTTGAACCTAAACTGAACCAGCAGTTTTGGATGGATAGATACATTTTAACATTGTCTGTGCTGCAGGCTATGCTTCTTGAGGCGAGTAATACCATGCTCTGGGTAAAATAGTTCAGTCTTAATCAAGGCCCAGTTGTACAAGCCAGAGAGATAGCAGCTTACAGTAGCAGTCAGTTCAGAGGGTGGTAATAGACAATAAGAACATGCCTTTTGTCATTGGATTAAAACTGCTTTAGTTCAACGGATCAGGTGCATGCTGGGATGTACAAGATTAGTTTTTGCAAAAGCTGATAAATTGTCTATGATATCAAAAGGGATCTGTGTAAGCCTTGTTGTTCCCTAGAGAGCTTTGCTGCCTTCTCATAAGTCTTTTTTGTTGCTACTACTGCCACCTAAAGCTGAATTTGTGGCACTGCATTAAGCTAATGGTTGGAACCCTCTTTGGTAATGAGCTGTATTCAGGGGTAAGAGTGTGTTCTGGATATGATACATGCACTATGTAGGTTTAATGTAGAGGGCTTCCCATTTTATTCCATTTTTCAGAATTATAGCACAAATTTAAACCAACGTAGCACTATCTGCTGAGAGTGTTGCTTTGCTACATCATTCTTAATGTCCGTTAAGTTGGCTGCTCCTGCTTCCTTTTCTGATGAATTAAAGAGCTGTTTTGATCCTCACACAGGTGAAAGAAGCTATGCAGAGAATCCATGACAGAGGCAACATAGGGAAACTCATCTTGGATGTGGAGAAATCCCCCATTCCACTGGTAGGCAAATTAATATCTTTAACTCTTCAGAGCTCGCATCACAGCATCTCCTTCTGCTGCAGTATCTGCACTGACTCAGACTTTCTCACATATCCATTCAAATAAGGCAAACATCACTAAGAAATAAATCGGTAAAACCAGGATAGCTAAACTGGATTATCTTGGTGGAGCTAAGATTTAAAAAAAAAATAAAAATGAATCATCTGATTACTAATGTGATCACATAACTGACCTATTGAATGTGTCTAACGTATTGCTCACTGAAGAGAAAATTACAGACAAACTTGGCCACAAGCCTGAAAAAAATGATTAATTCTTATTAATTCTATTTTTGGAGCCCCTCATTACTCTAAGTGGTTGAAACGAGATGAGATACATGTCTGATGTACTTAGGATATATTTTTCAGCAGGACAGCAAGGAAGACCTTCACATCGCTAGTTTCTATGGAGACTGTTGTTCATGGCAAAAGTGCATTTAGAAGCAAAAGTCAATGTTAACATTGTCTAAATATCTGCAACTGTGATCCAACCCTGCCTGTGCCGCCTAACCGCATTGCCCTTTCTCAAACCATTGGATAGATGGCCAATCGAAATGAGTTACCCATCATGCTTCTTTGCCGTGTCCATGGAGACTCTGACCTATGAAATTAAATCATTATTCAGCAAAACATCGTCTAGCCTGTGGAAATGTAAATTTGTTTCTTACTGAAAACCCATGGGACATGGTGGCCCTCTGTGTGGTATCGTATACCTGAAGCTCTGTTTTGCAGGCAGTTAAAAATTCATGCAGTCTCACTTATTCTCCTCCTTTGCAGATATCACTGTTAGAGATACTCTGTATCACTGAGTTCATCAGATATTATGCAAAAGCTACCATTCTGGTCTTTCGTTTCCTAGTGTTTTTTCCTTCTCTCTATGCATAAAAGAAGCCTGCAGATTGAATTTCTGCCAGCTGTCTTTATAGGAAAAGTACATTGCTGATGTTATTTTTTCTCCAATGAATTCCAAGAAATATATGTGGCAAATATAGTTTTGTCATATTGACAAATGCCCGTTATTTCGGCCTCCTGGCTTTTGGAGCCGAGCCGATCATCCCGGGGAATTCGGGCAAGCTCCCTGAGTGGTGAAACGCGGGCAATGGCGAAGCATGGATGCCCTCAGGAGAGCCATGACGTGGCTCAGTGAGCACCTTTACCTTTCAGATGGCCAACGACAGCACAGAGACGAGTGAGGCGGGCGAGGAGGAGGAAGAACATGAAGGGGATAATGACAACAAGGAGAGGATGCCCTTCATCCAGTAAAGGCGGGCACTGAGGGCTCCCTGGCTGACTGAACCACGGAGACGGATGAGCCGGGTGGGGCAGGGGTGGGGGAGAGGGCGATTTAAAACAGAAGACCGTTCACCCTCGAGTCTGTGTGCAACAGCTGTAGTACAGTGTGTGTGCCGTCGTATCTGTCCGCCAGTCAGCTGAATTGTGGAAAAAAAAAAAGAAAAAAAAAAACATGGCTTGTTGACGGTGTTAAACAACTTAAGTGCCATTCCCAGTCAGTATTCAGACAATGTTACGTTTGTGCTGCCAGCCAAACTCTAGCTACCAGATGCTTGGCCATGTTTACAGCCTCTTGGGTGTCCGTTTTGCCGTTTATTGGTCTCAGTAGAAATGGGTGAGCGTGCGAGTGAGTGCGTGCTTCAGTAAAATTGCTGTAGCAGTGGTGATGGCAGTTAAAAAATATATATAAGAAGGAGAACCACTTTTCTGTGTGAGCCTGTGCTGTTCCCTCATTTTTCCTCCAGTCCCGTTTGGCCGGCAGATAAAAGAGAGCAGTACATCAAAGATCCCGTCTCAGCACTGCCGGGGCATGCTGCTCCTGTTCTCTTCAGGTTCTCCAAATGACTATTTGAAAGCACCTTGCTTGCACCCTGCTATACCTACACTACAAAGGGCAGCTCTCTGATGGCATATCTTGGTGGTGAGATTTTTCTGTACTCTCCAAAATATTTTCTCCTACCTGAAGTGCAGCAGGCATGGACGCTTGTGGCTTTTCGGGTGACTTGCCACTTGGCAGGTCGCCGTTCTGAAGCTGTGATGCTCTGGTTCTCTTTGTATACCCCTCACCCCAAACCTCCCCTTCCCATTGCCAGTCCGTAGCTCCAACCTGCTTGTACTCCGTCTGAGCCGAACCTGCATGATCCCAAGGCTCCTGATTCAAATGTCCCTCTGGTAAAGACAAATAAAGCATGTAAATTTCTCTCTGTGTAACCACATGACCATTATAAAACCTCCAGAGGGATAGCATCCTTATAGAAAGACTTATCATAACAGAAAAGTGGTTTATGGTTGTGCTGCTTCCCAGCCCCTTCATCTCAGTTCTGTCCTTATGTTGTGTTAAATGCTCGTACCTAGAAAGTTATGTTTACCTACTAGTGCCTGTATATTGTATATGATAGAACACAAGCTAGGAGCAGTGTAAGGGACTTGGGGAATCAGACACAAAGCTTGTGGCTGCAGATTGAGGGGTTTATAAGTATTTGATGATCTCAACTTTTTGCCAAAACTGTAGGACTTACCCTATTGTAATTGTGTTTGTACCCTCACTAGAAAGATATCAGCATTTGGTGTGAATCCCGGTGCAATCAGACATAGGGTTTTTCCACAAAAACCTGTTTTGTTTTCCCTTGCTGAATAAGTAGCATAAAATCTGATTATTGCATAAATTTTTTTTCCACTGAAGAATCTCACTACTTTCACACATGCATGTAACTTCTATTTTTTTTGGCAACTGTTAATTTTGTTTTAAAAAGGGTGGTAGACATGAAACAATGTTTGATCTTTATCAATTTGACACTTTTTGGTTTCTTTTTACACACATAAAGAAGTTCACTTTTCAGTAATGAGTAATATAATTTTTGAAGTTCAAATTTTGAATTATTTTTCTTCATTTTATTTGTGATGGTCAGATTCATGTAGCAGCAGGGAAATGAGATTTTATTTACTGGTTGATTTGAGTTAGAAATATAATTCAATATGTGACCTCTATTAATTGACAAGGGCGAAGTTTTTACTGAAATTTGTCATTTATTTCATTGTATGTCTTTATTTTATAGCAGGTCTCATCCAGGGGGATATAATTATATATTAGACAAGCCTAAGTCACAATATTTCATGTTTTTAGTTTTCATTTGTATACATGTTGAAATATTAGAAATGACCATGTATACGTTTGACAACAACTTTTTGGGGTATATTAAAATTTGAGGTATGTCTCGCATACCTTATATTCCGTTATTCTGTTAAAATACTAAAAAAATGTTATGTTATACTGGTGGTTTATCGCTATTTATAATATTTTGTGAAAATAGTGGTTGCTCATAAACTCTGCCACCACCCCGAAGACTTGACAGAGGTTTAGTGAGCTCAGTGGGAAAGTGAGCTGTGTTGCTTGATAAGCCTTACTCTTCGAGAAGCCTAGTGAATTGTTTCCCTTTAATGGAAGACCAGAAACATAGTGTATGCACAAGGTATGCGTGGATGTGGGAAACAAGGTCATTTTAACTGAAGGAAATTCCAGGTAGGACTCAAAGGATCTGAACTACTCTGCAGTGTACAGAATCTGTGTTTGACATGGTTGGATGGCTTTTCAATTTGCCTTAAAAAAATACAAACTGCATTTGCTTACCTGTCAGTTCAAGCCTGTATCTAGATTAATATGGGAATATTGTTTAACTGTGTTTGTTGTAGTGCTTCTGTTCTGTTGTGCACACGAAGCCAGTTCTGTTTACATGAATAAAGTCATCATTATGGCAATCTGGCCTGTGCAGTATTTCATTTGGCTTCTGGCTTTCAGTTCAATGATCATAACAAACTCTGAGGTAGAGTAGTGGGTGTAGTGCCTTATATGAGCAAACAATTGTGATAGAAATAAAATTAAAAATCTATTTCTGAGGTGGGTAGGTGGGTGGGTAAATAGCTGGATGAGTGGGCAGGTCATTGGGATAGGGTCCTTTAAAAAAACAGGCAACTTGATATGAATATCTTTAACATGTGCTGTTCGGTCAGTAAAATTCAATAAAAAGTTAATTTAAAAAATCTATTGTGGAAAAACAATAAAAAAAAACTGCTGATTTATATAAAATATAAAAGCTGCGGGATGACCAGGGCTGTCTGCTTCATGCACAGAAGAGAACGTGTGTGAAAGGTCAACCAGAACAAGATGGATTCCCTACCATTAAACATGTTTTCTGTCTAAAGATAATTTGTACTTGAGAAAAAGATGGTAAGTACAGGATCAGGGGGTAGAACTGGAGCACTTTTCGATTTGTGTATCACATGCTTTGTCAGATATATGCACAACTATACGGTTCTGAATGTCACCCTGCAAAATAACCCACCTTTTGACCTTTAACATGCAGCTAGTGTTCTGTTAGTACTGGGGCCGGGCCCCTGGCTATTCAGTGGGATCTTATCCCTCTGACTCATCTTGCCTTATCCACACCTTCCCATTGTGGCAAAAGCCTTTCTGTATCTAACTATATTTATCCCACCAGGACATAACAGTATCTTAATGTATGTAAGTTTACATATATAGTAGACACTTTTGTCCACAAGCGTGTAAAGTTAGAGAACAGCATTCATGGAGCAGTTGGGGTTGTGGGCCCACTGGTGCTATTCTGTCACAAGTTGTATTATCTTCTTTAATATTGTGATATTTCAAGTATCATATTGATGGGTGAAGAGTGAAATTTCATATCCTGGATATGACAACTTGGAGCATACCAGACTGTCCTTGTGATGACAGACAGCAGCTTTCATCCACTGCTCAGCTACCGTGTGAAGGTGTTAAAAGGCTTGACACATAATCAGGTTGAATGTTAACGAAAGACTCTACACTTCTCTTTCTATCAGAAGCCTCATTCATTTCAGTACTGAAGCCAAATGATGGGCCCATCTTACCACCAATGATAATGAGACATTATCAAGTAGTACCACAGTGATTAAACCCACTGTTTGATTTCCACGTAATGTGAATGAATCTGACCTTCAAATTTCAAAGCTCCACCTTCCCTTTCAGCTGCTAGGATGTTCTGTGCACTGACCTGTCTAATGTGTCTTCATATTGCTCTGAATGGTAAAAATAACTATACATCCTTCATTCCAATTGCACAATAATCCAACATAATTACAGTTTACTTTCAAAATTTTCATTAGCATTTTTATATGAGACTGTAACAATCATGAGCAACAGAACAGGATATAAATAATGTTTTAAAATGATGAGATTTCATAGTTACTATTGCCTTCATGATTTATCAAAAAGTGTGAAGTGAGAGTGATTCTGATGTAGATGTCTTTAGCATGATTTAAGTGTTGCATTGCATTTCAACTAGAATTTTGGCAATGTGTGTGCAATATTTAAGATGCATTGTTTTAACATGGGAATTGTGCAGTTTTACTTATGTCTTTAGCATTTGCTGAAAGTTAATGCATCATAAACCAGTTAAATACCTATTTGCAAATTATTCATAGTGCACAGTGTTCTGCACAGTTGACGTGGCTTTTCTGTCATTTTGTTTAAACAAAAGTGTTCTGCTGCTTATTTGTACAGTTTTAAATTAATCACAGGTCTCAATATATGTACTGAAATAATAAGGAGCTCAGATCATTCCAATGTATGAACATGTATTTTTCTGTGTTCATTCTGTAAATGATTCATTACCACTTCAATTATTTAAAACATAAATTATTAAAAAAGGAAGAAATAATTTACTTATTTACATATATTTTACATATAGAGACCAGGAGGGTGTTCCACAAAGCAGGATATCTCAGCTCAGTTAGCTGGGTTTAACTTAAACTGGAAGTCATCATTGTCCAATAAGAGTTTAAATGAGGAGTGTTCCTATTGGACAATTATGACTTCTAGCTTAAGTTAACACAAACAGCCAGCTATTCCAAACAACAAATTGCGTGACTTAGTCATGTGGTGGCTCCAGCATCTCAGAAACAGCCACCTTCCTGTGATTTTCACACACTATATTACGTGGAGTTTACAGAAAATAATGCAACAAATCAAACACATCCAGTCAGCAGTCGTTCTCTGGTAAAAGCATCTTGTTAACGGGAAAGGTCAGAGCACAACGGCTGGACTCGTTAAAGCCCAACAGGAAGACCGCAAGTGCAAGAATATCAGCTCGGTACGACAGTGGTGTACAGAATGGCTTCTCTGAACACACAGTGCATCTGGCTTTGAAGTAATTCTGGAGACAAAAGTGGCTCCTAACCAGTACTAGCTAGGTCTACCAAATAAAGTGAACAATGAGTGTACTTGGGAACAAATAAAATATTTTGTGCAGTAAATATACATCCCTGCATAATTTAGTTATATGTAGAGAAGGAAAAAGCATAGCAGCTCATTTGAATAATAGTGAGCCAGTTAGCAAGCCACGCTGGAACTTGTGTAATGGTACCTAAACGAGTCCCACACAAACCCAGGTAAATATTTATGAACAGACCAAAACAGAGCGCTGTCTGTTACCTGTCCACCCTGTGTATTTGACACACACAGTACAGGCCAATGAATTTCTGCCAGCGCAAACATCCATCCCATATTTAACCAGCTGGCTGGGCCATTTTTGGGACATTTTTCATCAACACGAGGCACTGGCTGGTATTCCAGCAGTATCTGCAGAGAGCAGTGACTGAAAAATGGTGTGTTCTGCTCTTGCAGTCGTCCTGGTGATCAGCGGCGCTTTGCTCCAGCCTGGAGGTGGGTTGCCCTCTCGGACCAGAAGGGCAGCTCTGACCAGACAGAGAGGTAAACGGCTCCCACTGGCAGCTCGGGACTTCAGTGCCGCCAGAATTAATGAAGCATAGTCTTGCCTAGTTGCTGTTTTCTCCCCATACTAATTTGCTGCTTTGTCTGGTCGAATTTCCAATTGAGATGCAGCAGCGGATGAAGATGATGTTAAGTCTCAAATCAGCAAGTTGTGGCAGGAGGTGAACTCCTTGAAGGAGATGCAGGCACTCCAGACGGGTGAGTTGGGGGAATAGGGCCATTATTCTCGAGTGGTCTCAGGGCATAGCGCAGGCAAAATCTGTACAGGTCGTCATCCACTTATCACTGTGATCGGTTCCGACTGACCGGTCGTAAGTCGGCCTTTTAGATACATGCAAAAATGATCATGTGTGTAGTATACTGTATAATTAAATTATATTATCTTTAAGTGATATTGTTTGGTGTTTTTATCACCATTTTCTCACAGGGATATTAGCATTGCTGGCAGTTGGGGTGGAAACTGTTACGCACTCTGGGCAACACTCGTGCTGCCAGACCCGGCGCAGCCGTGGCCGCATATTTGCGGTCCCGGAACGGTAGTGAAGTCGATCAGTCTTATGTCACATACGTCATGAGCCAACGACGACTTGTATTAGAAAGCAAGAAGCCCAGTGTAGAGATGTCAATCACATGATTATTAGGGGGCAGAATCAATATTCATTAATTTTTTTAACCTGCTGTGCTTGAGAATCTAGAGGCAATTTCAGAAATAATGGCTTACTGTGCCAGCGCATGTACTGCATCTACACAAAGAAACCTCCATTCGTATAGATGTAGGGTTAAGCCTAATAAGGATAGAGTGATCTGCGCTAAAGATTATTCACCATCTGTATCCACGTGCTACCACCAGAGGTCAGCAGCAGGTTTTGCGTCACTGCATGGACTCTCCCAGACAATGAAGAAACGCAACACACACATTTTAAGCTCTGGACTGATAAAGCACATGAGGCATGTAATCCTGAATCCTCATAGTTACATTTTTAGTGCTGAGACTAAAATATGTGAAGCAAAGATTTTCAATGTACCATAATGGAACCTTTTTCAATTACTTGCACAACATCTGGTGTATCATTATACATATTAACAAACACCCTATGGGTGGCACGATGGCTCAGTAGGTAGCATAGTCGCCTCACAGCACTCTGTGTGTGCAGAGTTCTCCCTGAATCACAAGGGTTTCCCCCTGGAATTCAAAGACATGCAATTAGGATAATTAAGATGTTTACATTTAGCATAATTAGGTTGTTTACATTTTCCCTGGTGTGTTTGTACCTTGTGATGGACTGGCATCACATCCAGAGTACATGCTTAAATTGTCCTGCCTGGGAAAGGGTCCTTGTGACCCTGACATGGATTAGTGGCTCAAACATGGATAGATAAAGTCACTGTACACCATCTTACACAAGTGGTACTGGAAGTTAACAAGTCAGGATCCAAGTATGTGGTTTACGAAATCACACAGTGAGCTTCTGTGTTGATCACTCCTTTCTGAATGGCCTTATATATTACGCTGGAAACAGGCTCACGAACACATTACCACAGTAAAAAGGGTCTGCATGTTTAAACTCCAGATGAATGTTTGAGAAGATATTAATAGTCTCACTGAAGATTTGTTAGGTGTTTTTATTTAGAACTTTATTAGTTATAATTAAATATTATCTCAAACTTCATTTTCAAAAGATGAGATTTTAGACAAAATAAGAACCCCCTTGCAATAATCTGTGTATTTATCTTATTATATGTATCTTATCTAACTCTGGGATTGATATTTTATCACTGGTATCCAAAAACAGCAAAAAAAGAGAAAAAAAAAAGATTTTCCCCCAAATAGCGACACACTGATGTGCTTTTATAAAGTCACCAGAAGAGAGTAAACACACAAAGGCTTGACAGTCTAACTCTGTTTTTAGTTTGCCTCCGAGGCACCAAAGCTCACAGGAAATGTTACTTGGCCATCGAGCAGCTCAAGCACTATCATGAGGCCAACGAGGATTGCATCTCACAAGGGGGAACACTGGCAATTCCCCGGGACAAAAACGAGAACAACGAGCTGTGGGACTATGCCAAACGGAGCTCGCCGGGGACCAAAGATTTCTGGATTGGTGTGACTGACATTGTGAGAGAGGGTCATTACGTAGATGTCAACAGTGCAGCGGTCAGTTACTTCAACTGGGACCGCTCCATGAAGGAGCCCACTGGAGGAAAACGGGAGAGCTGCGTGACACTCTCTCTGGCCTCGCAGGGGAAGTGGCATGACGAGGTGTGCCGCAGCCTGAAGAAGTACATATGTGAATACCTCATCCCTTAGCTGCTGGTAATCAAACACTTGGAGGAGCATTTCTACAGCTCAGCTGAACGTATTCTGTATGCTATACTTGTATCTATTAAGCAAATGAATATAAGGTTAAAGAAATAAAAATATACACATATCACACTGAATTCTTCTCCTTTAAAAAATTTTTTCTTAAATTCAACCAGTCAATAATTATCGCTCTAAAGTTTTGTTCATTGTTTGGAGAGATGAGAATGGAAACTTGTTACAGGTATGTGAAAAATGTATAATATGTGCTTTGTAACCTACCATAAGCCACTTCTAATCTATCACTTAAAAATGTAAAAATTTGGAATTGTTTCTGAACCTTTTCTTTTCCTCCTGATGCAATTAAACTCCACTATTTTCCTGGCAACAAGTTGTCTGTATCTTTATAGTTTTGCATTCCTGTTCTGTAAAACATTAAGCAACTGCAAACTGGTTTTGTTGCCCTATCACACGACATTAACTGACCAGAAACTGAGACTGTGACAAATCAGAATTAACTTTTTTGTATAAGTATACTGATATGCTCATTGAATTTTAACTTGGTACCCTTCCTCTTGCTCAGTATAAGATATACGATTTGACAGACAATCTCATAGGTAAATATCCTTACGGATAAGCAGAGAAGTCAAAAAAATAAAACATTATCTCTGATACATTTACTAATCACTGTACAACCAACAACAAAATCACTCCAATAGTAATTCGGAAATTGACACAAAAATATTTTAAAAAGCCCAAGATTTAAAATATGCTCCTCCCCGACCAATGACAATTTTGACTATCACTTCTGTTGACAATAAACTAGTGAATATAATAAGAACTGAATATACCGGCCTCACGTTGACGTATACGCCTATTAGCCTATGTTATTAGATTATGTTTTGCATACACACACAGGCGTAGCATGTGGAGGAAATGACGCATGAATCAGCCGGAAGTCTCGCGAAACTGAGAAACAGCCATCCCCCCCCAACACCCCCACAC
>JAODKC010000009.1:15417256-15451548 GCA_026777985.1 Mormyrops attenuatus | reverse complement strand
CCCCCCCCCCCCCCCCCCCCCCCCCCCCCCCCGGGGGTTGGAGCCTATCCTGGAGGCAGGGAACAACCCAGGATGGGGCGCCAACCCATCGTGGTCCCAAGACATCATTTAGCTAAATACAATTATTACATTTTGCAAATGAATGATACATATTAAGCAATACACATAAAACAATCCTGAATACTTATTTACTGTACATGTTTACACTCCGTAACATCAGTGCTACTTCTGGATGGGTCTCCCAAGGGCTGTAAACTGCTGAGTAAAATCAAACAGATGACCATTTATGAAATCAATGGCCAGTTTAGTGGTTCAGTGCCTGATTGAAGGGGGCAGCCGAAGCTGGTCACTTGCTTTGTGAATGATCAGGAATGTGTGGAATTCCCCGGCACGCGAGCGACGGTCCCAGAGGCCGTACCTTTGTGGAAGGCACAGCAGAGGTTGGCTCGGCACTCGCTCTGGTACTGGCAGATGGTGCCCGCCTCTCCTTTGGAGCTGTTCTCTGAGCACTGGCCCCAAACACACAGCTGACCCGCACAGCATTCCTCATCCTTCGTGCAGGCCTGAGACACACACGCACTGTTTGTTGTCATAGCACCACAGAACCTGAACTGAAGCAAAAGTAATGAAGTGTAGCGAAATCCAGAACTTTGAGATCCCTCGAGTTCCTTGTTAGTCCAGGCACCAGAGCTTTAGAGAAAATCCTAGTTTCACATGTGAAAGTAGCACGAAGTAGGGCTTTGTATAAAAATACCCTGACACGGCGATGAGAGTCTGCGCAGTCTTTTCGGGGAACTGGCCCTGTGAAGCGTGTGTGCTCTACCGATTACAGGCCACTTCTCGCCTTTGCTTTCCATTCTTTATTGGCCAAACCATCCCATCCAAGTGTGTGGTCTGTCTGGGTGACGTGTCTCATCTCTTTCTTCTCACCTCATCTTCCACATGATGGAGGAATGGAGCAGCACGGGCGATCTGTCAAGTGGCTTGCTTCACGGTAAATGTAAGGTTATGTGACGGCACCCTTATGACTTTCACTTCAGCTACGATTTCTGGAAGCAGACTACTACATACAAGATTAATTGTGTCGAATGATCTTGATGCCTTCTGCACATGATTTCTCCTTTAGCGGCACTTAGCCAGATGTTCAGTTGGGAGAGGAGAATGCCTGGAATGCTACAGAGGGGCTGCCTTTTAATCAATTTATCAACAAGAAGTTGAACAAATTACTTTCCGGATATGAATGCCACATACACTTGGGAGGCACCTACCGTTTCGACCGTCTTGCAGGGAAGACACCTGGACTGCATGATGTCGTAAAGGCAGTAGTGGCCTACAGAGCAGTCCTCATCGATGAGGCATTCCTGCAAGGAGACAACACATCAATCATCTCCCAAAGCCCAAAGATGCAATCTATTCTCTCTCCGGGTGATGAGGTTTCACAGAAGTAAGTGACAAGCAAAGTGTAGAAGTGCAGAATTAATGTAGTAAGACACTACTAGCTAAAAAGACAAGTTTCAACTATGAGTAAAGGCATGAACCACATGGAAATAAAGTGGGAAAGTGAACTATTTTCCAGGATTCAACCAATGTATCCTGTTATTTTCCAAGTCATGATCCTCGATCAAAATGCCATAAAAGCAGTTCTCAGTAGTACACATAAGCAATCTGTGCAAATCTGCACCCCAATTTCAAACTGAGAAATTCTTTGATCTGCAAATTCCTATGAAGTGTTTCTGGAGGAAATCTGGAAATTCCCATGATTAGAAATCAGATAGTGCCTTGAAAAACCTTGTTTACTTCAGTACAATAGCAAACCACACATTCTTTAGGTCTGTAATGTTCTCCTTCTTCATGGGCGTCGTTAGTTCCGATCACTGTAGTATTTTAGCCGTGATGCCAATTATCCTACTTCAAAAAAAATAGTCAAGCCCCAGGTAAACTTGACTTAGCCCCTGGTCTTTTCAATAGCTAGAAACCCCCCTCTCTTACTTTATAGGGAGGAAGGAAGGCTATTTCAGTGCACCAATCTGGGGAAATCATGCTCTGGTATGTTAATAAAGTGGTTTCAAGTAGAATTGTTTCTTTTTCTTTTTTAAATAAAACTAAAAACTTTTCCAGTAATAGTAATAATGATGTCACAGTAACATATATCATTTTCATTTCAGTAATAGATTACATTTAGTTCACTTTTAAAATGAAACATTGTCAGAGGATTTTCCACATTTCCTGTTTCTCTGAGCAGGTGGCTTTGGTAGCGCATGTGCACGTGTGTGTTTGTGCTGTTGGCCCCCTGCCTCTCGGTAATTAATCTATGTCTCCAAAATACTGGACACAAAGAAAGAAACCAAGCTCAATAATCAGAAACGTGGAGCTGCTGTGAGGCAGAGTTAATCTGGTTATAAAGCCATCATCTAAACGCATTGTTTTGTTCTCTTAAAATATTCTTGGGACAATCACTGAAAGCCTAGGTGGAATTTTCTAATCCCCCCCCCGAGTGTGTGCAGCCAGGGTATAGTGCAAGGAGCATCACTGTTTGATTTTGTTTAATAGCACCGTACTGGCACAGCCCCAGCTCACTGCATCCATTCATGATCACCCACTCAATCCCTCAGTCCCAAAACACTCTTACGACGAGGACAAATCGGCGCGGCTCCCCAGTGAGTCATCGGCTGCTCCCCCGCACCCCAGCGTTTCCTCTCCAGCATTATGCTTATATTGGCCCAGTCTTTCCCAAGGAGTAAAACATAATAAATGAAGTAAAATTGCAGAGCGTCTGAGTAGCTTTTCCATCCTGCCAGATGGGAGGACTTAGCCGCGGTTTTACAGCCTGCGGAATGTGTTGGGCCAAACAGGCGGACGTGGTCCCTGTTTGAGAGGGGGCAGGGGACGGCATCCCTAGGGTAGCACCACCACTTTGCTACGGTTCTCTGATCATTTACTCTTTTCCTTCACAGAGAATCGCTCAAAATGAGAGACGGGTCACCTGACTGGGAAAGGTGGGGGCATGTTTTAAGTGCCCGGAGGCGGTGAATTTTGTTATAATATCTGTTGTGTGATGTCTGAAGTGGAAAAAAGTTTCACTTGTATTCGAGCAGGAAAACAGCAGCATGCCACGTCAGTGCCGAGCGTCTGAGGCGTGCCGCGCTCACGCGGCCCCTTCCAACAGCCCGCTTTCCATTCATCGACTCCAGGTGCTTTATGGCAAAAGCTTTCAGTGATGGTACCTCAGGGGGCTCCAGCTAATGCTGTTATGAACTTCCCACCGGCGTCCTGTGCTAAGGCATTGGCCCAGATAAAAGCATGTACAGCCCTATTATATCAGATAAAAGCCCACATTCTGTGACACATAAAGACAGATACACATAGAGTCCCCTAAACAGGAGAATTCCAGAAGGTCTGAAACGCTAAAATAAACATGCCTCTTTTTCTTATAATTCAAGGGTAGTAACTAACAGAGACACCAACAAAGAAGAACATTGTCCTTCATAAAGGCTCAACTGTCCTAAAAGGTTTTATTTCTCCAGACTAGAATTACAAGCATAGTCGTCTGTACAGCCATTACAGACTCAAAGTGCTGGATGTCAGATATTTTTTGAACAAAACACTTTACTGCAGTAACGCATCTGCAATGCATCAACATGATTAGCTGAATGCGGTTATACCAGGTTGTTTGGCTCAGCCTGAAAAAAAAAATGCCTAACTAATAAACAACAATGGTATGATGGTGACCATAGAGATGCCTGTTGATCCAGCTGCCCGGACAATAATGCGGACAGTCAGAGGTCTGCCGCTGAAAGCCCCACTTCTTCCTGAGAATCCAATAACGAGTAAGAAGAGTCAGCAAAGGATCTATACTGAGGATGTCTCCGTACCCCTGAACTGCAGTGGAAGCTCATCATTTCACAGAACTCACACTGTCGATGAACTCCGGTACAGCATGATCTCGGTAAGTGACATCACTTACCCGATCGATCTCGTTTTTACGCCCGTCTGGCTGCATCAGGCTTCTGGAGAAGTGTGTCGCCCCCGTACTGTTGTCCATTACCTAGAGAAAAAGGCCGTGGGCATAAACACATACGAAAACAAACAACTAATTGTGGTTTAGGGGAACCACACAGACCCCCACTGATCAAAACAGTACTTTGCTCAATGAATTCAATCATTAATTCTTCCTCTGTCCCTTTTCCATACCTATGAACACTAATAATGAGGTAATAAAGGACAGTGTGTCTCTGGTAAATGGAGTGTAAAATGAGGGGCCACCCTACCTCACCCATGACCTCTCCAGTACGGACGGATTGATTTCCAGCTGCACGCTCTGCACTGCTCTCCTCTTGGTAATTAGACGGAAGGTCATGCACATACAGCATTGATTTAGCACTTTCGTTATCCATCTATAAGAGGAGAAATTTCAGAAACAAATCTCCAGTGTAAACACCAAATCAATAAGTCACAGCCAGTTGTATTTACCCCTGCCCTGTTCACCTTTTATAATATTAACTGCAAGATGTTTATCAATATTGCACTTGAGCAATTCCGCGCTGAAGATCCATAAATTCAATGCACAGCACAATTTACTGGAGACAATTATGAGTCAATATGCAAAGATGAGACCAATGATCTCAATAGTAAATTTTAACATCAAATAATAATCCAACTATCTCTGAGTGCTTTTTATCAGTAACTTGCCATCTGGGGGACAGTTAAGTGTGATTTATAGGAGGTTAAAGACGCGGTGATGGAAAAAGTGTATCGTCCCAGTGGAAATTATAATAGCACTGTAGAGAACAGGAGAACTGCTTTCGGCCATACCTTATAGACCGCCTCTTCCAGTTTATGTTGAGTGTCCTCCATTAATTTCTCTACCTCCCTGAACATGTCGTTCAAGGTCGTGTGTCCCTCAGGCAGATTCGCATCTACGGGGCGGGATGCGTCCGGCTCCGTCGAAACAGTGGTTTGAGGGGCAACGCCATGAAGTTGAAAAATACACAGGACAAGCGCCGCAAGCGGCATCATCCTTGCCTTGGGATCAGGCGTCATTCAGCCTGCGGTCTGCGCCTTACAAGAGGCTCTTTGGTGGAGATAAGAAACGTGAAAGGAAAAAATTCTAACGTGACGATTCACATACAAAATTACTTAAGAACAAATCAAGTGCAAATAAGCATACCTAATATATGACCAAATTTTAAATCACCGTACATTGTACTTTATATGTTGACGCACTAAAAGGCATGTAGAATACAAATGCAAGCTGTACCTGTGCTTCAGATTTTCCGCTACGAAGCGACGACGTTTCCTTTCGTCCGCTTCTGCAAATTATGTATCCAAAGATGCTTTTAGTAACCTTACTTTATTTACGCAAAATGAGCCAGATAGGAAAGGGGACCAATGAAATGCGCAGTACGCCGCGGAGCCGACCAATAAGATTTGCGGAACAGCGCGGTGGGCCGACCTACCGCCGCTGAGGTAATGTCTGCATTTCTGCGCAGTTTCTCCGGTCCTAACCTGTCAACTGCGTGTCTAGTATTTCTACAGCCCTGAAAGCCTTTCGTAATTTTATTTTTGTAAGTTATACACGACATAGGTATTTAATATAAACATACCTCTTTAACACAAAGTTCAGTTGTTAATATTATTTGTGAATAAAGGAGATACAGCTACTCCACGTTTATTTTATGCTACTTTGTATAACGTATAAAATCCTACACGGGTACAATGGAGGGCGTCATAGTGGTGTAGTGGTTAGCGCTGTTGTCTCGGCGTTCGAACCTACATGCATGCGGTTATAAGCGGTTTCAAAAAATGGATGGATGCAACGCGCATGAGGTCTGCTTTATAACCTGCGCTCGCCCTCGTGTGGCTGATCTGTTCGCAGACGACATTCATCCCATCGTCTGTCAAATGCTTAGTATTTAAATGCGCCCAGTATATCCAACGAATCCTGCTCTTCTAAACGCATTATATTATTAATTACAATTAAAGCAGTTCTCTAAAATGCTAATTTTAAAACAGCGCATAATTTAGTCTACAAAAAAAACATCCGATTTCCATCTGCAATGACATTGTCCGTTATCTAAGGTGTGATATTGATGTTATAACATTCCAGTAAAATCCGAGGAAGCATCCGCCTTACCCGCTTTCTCACTGTAGTAGTTTGGAGTATGGAGTTTACAGAAAGGTAGCTGTTGTCAGTCGTTAAACATAACTGTAAATATAGGCCTGCTTTTGTGGATTAGTCAAATCAGTTGCCACTAGCTTAATTTTTTGGGTAGTATCTTCTCTAGTTGTACATGGCCTCATTTAATGTTGGATTGATACTATTATGAAGCAGAGCTATTTCTGAAAAAAAGGACTAAAACGAGTATCTAAAGTGTCCACAGAAAATAATTCAACTGAGAGGTCATATAAAACAATATGTCATTTTTTTGTACATGATTCTTATTTTGTACAGCTAGGAAATAACCTTGTTGATTTTATCCAAAAGCAGTAAATCCTTTGATAATTCTGTTATTTCAACCCCACATTTTTCTGGACAGCACAGTGGCTGTAAGTGTGTGCGTACGTACGAGTGTGTGTGTGTGTGTGTGTGTGTGTCAGGGGGGTGTTGAATCCTACCACCCCTCTGTGCGCTTGCAGCTACCATCATCTTACTGTGTTGTGCAGGTTTCTTCCCTCCAATCCAAAGGCCTGAAGTTACATTGACTGGTGTCCTATGGCGTATGTGTACATGTGAATATCGGCTGTCGGCCTTGAAACTATCACAGCCTCTCCAACCATCTACACCTGCTCAAGCACCATCACCATTGTGTTCAGGTTCAGTTACAAACATGTAAAAGTCCATTTAATTTTTTTGATCATAATCAGAATTGTATGGGGTTAAATCAGAATCAGAGAGGAGGCGGAGCCCTGTCAGGTATGGGGGGATAATGAATAGCCTGCTCTGTACAATAGATTGTTAGTTATCATATGTATTAGTTATCATATGTAGTGTCCATGTGAGACATGGGCGCTATCCAGTGACCTGAAACAAAGACTGGACCCTTTGGTACTGTGTCTCTTTGTAGAATCCTTGGGTACCGCTGGTTTGAATTTGTGTCGAATGAGTGGTTGCTCAGGGAGTCCCAAACGAGGCACAATACCTGCATTGTGAGGGAGCATCAGTTATAGCAGTATGGCCATGTAACATGTTTCCCTGAGGGTGATCTGGCTTGTGATATCCTCATTGCTGAGGACCTGAGTGACTGGACCAGGCCAAGGGGACGCCCACGTAACACCTGGCTGTGGTAGATAGACGGCCATTTCCAGAGGGCGGGACTAGACCACATGTCGACCTGGGGGGTCGTCAATCAGGTTCCTAAGGTGTTTCGTTGTTTGGTAGGTTCAGTATCACACTCCACCAGTGCATGCTCCCCAACTTCACCAGACCTGACCTGATATGTATTTACAGTCTCAGTCTTAAAGATGCAGTGTGTTCATTTACTGGCAGGTTGTGTTACCACCTTAAAGAAATACAAAATAGGCCTAAAGTAAAAATGTGATTAAAAAGTTATTTTTCCTTGATGATGATATTGTACATATTGCGTGGTTAAACACAAGTTGAATTTTCTGAAACATAACAAAAATACATTCAAATGTGGTTATTTAAGTAAGTAAAATTTATTTATAATGCACTTTTCACAGACACAAGTCACAAAGTGCTGTACAAAAAATATAACATTAAAAATTAGAATACCAACAGGAATATAAAAAACACACATGAGTAATAAAGACACGTGAAAAATATATTAGAGAACAAAGTCCAAGCAGTGTTAACTCAGCTCTATTCAAAGGCCTTCTTAAACAAGAAAGTCTTAAGATGAGTCAACTGACTCAGCAGAGCTTAAAGCAGTGGAAGAGCGTTCCAGAGTCTAGGTGCAGCTGACTGAAAAGCACGATCACCACAATTTACGAATTGCTTCTTACACACATCCTACTGTACATCTAGCTAGTAAAAGAAGTTTTGGCAGCGGTAAGGTAAGCGAGATAATTCAAAATACTGAAACATAAACGCGCAAGGTAGAAATATGTCATCCACTCGAGCACTGAACGGCTGGTCGCAGCTACTAATGAAAATTAAGATTATGATGATTTTTAGCGTAAGACTGAGTTTTTATTAAACCATTCACTTCCACGACGTTTTGGAAGATTAAGGGAAAAGGTTGACGTTGAAGGGGCGCAGGTTCTATTTAAACCACGGGTCTCATCATTATTTTCCCGCTGATGAGGGTCGAGCTGAGCGAAATACTGACTTACCGACACCTTTTTATTTCCATGAATAAAGGGAAAGGATATTTTTACAATAAATTGTTTTTGCCAAAACATGGATATATGTGACACCTCACACAATTTTGGAGTTTGGTCATAATACGCAGGAACAAATTATTTCCTTAATGCCGTTGCCGTTTCCCGGACAGTCCTTAAGATGGCTCTGTCATCAAATGTAAAACAAGGCTGCATATGCTGACTTAATCAGTCCATTTACAGAAACCTCCGGTTCAGCACTTCGATTCCAAATAGAACAGCCAGTAAGTCGATACGTGAGAAAATGCGCAAATGGATAATAATTTGACGGCGCTTGTGACAAGTGAGCTTGTGAGAATGACTGTGTTGTGTGTGTCCGGCGGTGGGGGCACAGGCTGAATTTATAAATATTTTGATCTTTTCGTCCCTTCTGACTCAGCTACTTTAATTCAATGACGATTCTAATAAACAGCAGCATGTAATCATTACTGCACGATCCGCATATTTTGATTATACTACCACAGACTATTGTTTAAATTTATGTTATTAAGTATAGTTAATGGCGCTTAATAAATGACACCAATGACACTGTGGTGTGAGTTGACAGTAGCAATTTATGTTTAGTTCTTTAATTCACCGAGATTTACGTGCAGGGTGGTTGCTTATGAGAGTTTTAGGCATTCTCCTTTTAAGATGATTCTCAGTTGATTTATGTAGCAGCTGTGGATATTTTTACACGCCCTTGCTGTAGTGTGGCTGGGTTCCTCTTTGGCAAATAGCAATTTTGGAGCACCTTGTCCCATTAGAGTGTATGTCATGAGCTATGTTAAAATACACCTTGCTTTATGGTTTAATATTTAAAATTCGTTTTAATGACAAGGGCAGTGTTCCATCACTAAATTACTTATGTTGGTTGAACTAAAGAAATTATTTTATCGGGAACGTCAATAAAATTGCAATGGCGAAAGGACAACTTATACCTAAGTAGTTCAACACTCCTGCAAAAACAAATTTGAAAAGTGGCATCCACGTTAGATTTCCATAAAACATGCAAAACTACAACATCCTGAAACACTAAGAGATTTAATTAATCAAGGATAACCTGGGGAAATAGCTGAATCCAGCCGTCCAAATTATTTGATTTGCGTTACAGGATCGCCGACGAGAATTAAAAGTAATAAAGAAAGTCGGAGAAGAAAGTTAATGGCGTGAATGTTTCCCGAGGTCATTGTCACTCGGGCTTTCGGCAAACTTCCCATTGGACACGATGAGAGCAAAGCACCGCCTCGGTGGTGGTAGTAATAGCCGCGGCGCCAATGTGGACGCGTAGAGTACGGGGCGCTGAATTTAGCGGCTTAGCTTTAATGCAGACAGACTCGCTTCACCTGTACAAACGCGGTTTAGTCCCGCAAGCTAGAAGCTGCCAATACCGAGTGTCTCCAGTGAAGAAAACCGGATTACCGCACATGCTATTCTGAATTTTTATAATCACACTGAAGATCCATGTAAGTTCAATGAATATGGACTGTTTGGTTTTGCGATGTGACTTAACGTATGTAGTTATTGTGTAACTTAAGTAGGCTAAATAAAGTGGAACACCTAAAAACGCTAACAAAAAACATTGTATAATTCTATACGATTAGTAAAACTTTGACTTCATAATGGCAACATAGATTGCAATGCTTAATGCGGCTTCCTCCTTATAGGCAAGAGTACCTTTGGCAGCTAGTTATAAAAAAAAGTAGCTAGCAGTAATAATGAATCATTTACAGCCGTGATGTCATTACCTAGGGGACACGGTAGCGTAAGCTGCAGTTTTCCGTGTACCATTATTTATATATTTATGAAAACTTTGACTGGAAGTCTGATGAGTAAAATTCGAGCACTGAATGAGAACGGTAATAGGCTAACTGGCTGTATTAGAGGAGTCCGCCTGCCATGCGTCCCATAGATGGGATTCGCCGCGCCGGTGTCGCATGTGCTGCTCGGACGAAGCGCTGTTTGAACGGCGGCGAGCTTTATAAATGAATCAGGTGCATTTTTATCCGGCGCTGTCACGTAATTCACGGCGGTGTGGTTACTTGAAATACAAGCGCTTCCTTGCGAATCGTGTGAAAGGATTGGGAAAGAATGTATTGTATTGTATGAAGTATTTCATAATTCAAATCGATTTAATAATAATTCTGAGCAACAAAGCTTTCAGGTTGCTTTACTAAAGTACACAAGCCATTAAAAGGAACTGGATTAACTTTTTAATACAGTTAAAACAAAACAGTATTAAAGCAGATTCATCTTTATCGCTGATGAATGGTGGCGTTTGAATAATGTACTATGTTTCAATGTTCAGCAAACAGTGACGGTTGATTTGGATACTTTTTAAGAGGGGATTACTGCTTATATTTACTTTAATTGTTAATAATGAAGGGTCTTGTGATTATATCATATCGTTTCAGTTATTTTAATGAGTGGACGTTTCCCTATATAAACACGATTGCTGTAGTTTTAGTGGTGAATCAATAGGCTTATTTGACGTCATTAATGGAAGTGAAAAAGTCATTTCCCTAAAAGAGAGGCCACTTTAACGGTATTCTTTTGACTTGCTTGTACCTCGACTGTGTTGGAGTGATGGTATAATTATGATTCGAGAGTTATTATTGACTTTTATTGGGAGTACTATATTGTTATAACATATAGTTCTTTTTTCTTAAAGGATGCGGAAGTGTCTGCTGCCGTTATCCACAGTGATGCAGTGATAAGAGTTTAAAGAAAAATAGCCAGTTACTCTGGGACGGTTTACTAGAAGGTTACTGTCCAGGCACTGCAAATTGTTCTTCAGTTAACCATCTGCATCAGATTGTTTGTTTCTCACTTACATTGAAGTAGCCCTCAAAGCTACTGCAATTTTGTGTGGGACTTTAAATACTCGTTTGAAAACCTGGATAACCTTTGTTCTTGGAAGCATGACAATTTGTAAAATAGCTTAGGCACAAGTGGGGGATATCGCCGGCAAGGCAAGTAGCGCAGCTCAGATTGTTCTAGGAGAAATATGGTATTGTATAGCATATTTGTTTGAGCAGTCATGCCACGATGCAGTGATTTAGTGGGCAGCACTGTCATCTCACACCACCAGGGTTTGGGTTTTTGAATCACAACTTGCTTTCTGTGTGGAGTTTTCCCCTAGATTGCCCTGGATTTCTTCCAGGTCCACTGAAGAGTAAAAAAAAAAAGCTGTTGTTCGTTCAATGAGTTTCTTCTCATTCCAGTAGCTGAAAATGATTAGTTTGTTCATTGAAACGCAACATTCTTATTTATGTGTATAGTTGAACCTATTTTTTACAAATTGACAACTGAATAAATTATTTACCTTGAGGCAGCTTCAACTATTTAGTGCGATGGATTACTTTAAATATTTTAAGTTGATTCAGCAATTCCAACATTTTATTTTTTTCAGTGTTTCGGGTTCCTACACTCAAAAAAACCCCAAAACACATCCCATGTTGTGTGTGGGTTAGGGTTAGGGGTTAGGGTTAGGGTTATATTTATGTGGGGGCCAAATGTTCCCACTATGTGGTGGAATCTATTACTTTTTAGCTTGTGGGGACATTTTTCAGGTCCCCACAATATAAACCAATTTTACAAAAGTCTGTCACTGCAATCAAAAAACTAAAATTCCTAAAGTATTGTATTTTCTTTGGTTGCTTATGGTTAAGGTTAGGGATGGTTAAGGTTTCGCTTGTCATTGTTGGATTAGAGTTTTTCCCATAGAAATGAATGGAGAATCCTCACAAAGGTATGAATAAAAATATGTATGCGTGTGTGTGTGTGTGCGTGCGTGCGTGGGCGCGCACTGGGATGGTCTGGCATCCCATCCTAGGATGTCCCCTGCCCTGCGCTTCCTTGGAAGGACTCCAGTTTCTCTCTGACCCTGTATTGGGTTAGTGGTCAGAGGATATGGATGAACTTAGACTGACAGAAATTAGTTTATGGCCCTATTACGTTACCACTGGGGAAGCACCTTTTCAATGCTCTGTGCCAGCTCACTTGTTGAAAAGTTTAATGTTAAAAAGCCGTAAGTGTTTTAAGAAGATTTGGCGCGGACATGTGGCAATAGGTTTTAGCTAAGCTTAGTTACTCTCTCTCTTCTAACAGTCTTTGGCTGTTGCTTATGTGGCTGAGCAGTAAAGTTTTTACTGCCCGCTGTTATATGCTCAGTTGCAGGGGTAGTCATCACTGTGCTGAAGGGGAAGGACGAAAATATAATACAAGAGGTGTCATATGAATGCCTGCCAGCTCAACCACAGCGAGAGAGAGAGGAGAGAGAGAGAGAGAGAGAGAGAGGGAGGGTGGTGACTGAAGCATGTGACATATAACACTAAACTTGTTGTTTTGGCTTCTGTGTTTGTTTTTGTAAGTTTGATTAACAGCTTTTATATGAATATTTTTCAGTGAAAAAGAAAGCATGTTCAATATTCCCATCGTTAATGTTCCTGCTGAAAGTAAAAACAAAATGGATGGTCTGTGTCAGTTCTTACTCAGATTCTGGGTTCTGGATTCAGAGTCTTTTGCTTTTTAATCCTTCCAACCGACATAAAATTCCCGTGCACCTAAATAAATACGTGCATCGGTGCTTGAATGAGCAGGTCAAATAAAACCAGAACCGATCGCAGTTAGGATGCTTTAGGGTTGTTATGCAACGAATGGAACCTGCACAGCAAGTCTCGTTTTTTTGTAACTTGTTTTTGTTCCGTCCTCTTGAATGCGTTACACTCTCCTGATTGTCTGTATGCTGGAAGGACGAGCTTGAAAACTGAATAGATAAGCTGGATTTTAAACCTTGAGGACCTTAACCATTACGTTGAAAGACGGGATCTCAAACTGGGTGTGGAGTCATCGCTTTCCTCATTATGATGCCATAAACCATTATGAATGATACAGTTTGGCCACACGATTCCAGGGACAACCTGTGACTTATGTATATAGCAACATATCAAAGGGAACAAGTGCTTTATCTGTTTTAAATATTGCTGCAGAAAGAGCATCTGGGACTGTGTCATTTTATGTAGATATTGTTTAGGACTTTCGTAGTATGTAATTTACACTTACCATTGGCTGTTATTGCCTGACTGACAGCAGTCATCGCTGTACGTACGACCTCTGTCATTGGCTGTTATCATCTGACTGACGTCGCACAGCTATCATCGGAGTTCTGAGTGTGGGGGTGACTGTTCAAGAACACTGAAGTTTTGCCAGTCTTTTGAACAAGGGAAGATACAGATGTTAGTTTGTTAGCTGTTTGCATGGGGTCTATTATTTATAAATGCAACATGCCTGTGGGTCCAGATATGAAATGGTTTTGCGTGGATGCTAATACTGAGGTACTATAAGTTGGCTTAATTCTTGATTTTCCCATTTGAAACTGCATGGACATCATTGGATGTCTATGAAAGAATCTTCTAACAAGAATATATATGACAGTATGCTTTTAAATGTGCAATATTAATTTTAAAAATATGGACTTGGAAATATGTGGCCACAGGAATTCAGATTAAAAATTTATATGCAGAGAGGATATATCAAGAATCATCCTCTCCCAGAATAAACTGATCATTATACCACAGGAAAACCTCACCTTGGCATTGATGTGTGTCCCAGGCTGAAGACGGAGGTGGTTAAGCAATGAAAGGGCCAAGCCCTTGATCTGTCCACTTTGTATACAGTAAATGTGCCCTTAAATCATGAGTGGGAGGGGGAAAAAGCAGACGAAGAAGAACAGACCTGTGTGTCCACAGCTTAAATAGCAATTTACTTTAAATAGCATTTTTCCAAAAATAGAAGGTAAATTATATATTTGATGTTTGTTTTTTTTTGCCTTTTCCTGGCTGAATTTTGTACTTTTTTCCGGTAGGTTTCACAGGAAGAAATTCAGTTGTTTATAAATGATTCTGTTGTGCTGTAAACTTATTTACTTATTGCTGGTGTTTGTGTATCTAAACACTTTAATCATTTGCACATAATAAACCCAATGGCTATAAATTAGCTAGAAAATAGCAATATCGATATATAAGTGACAAATATGCTACTGTTTATGGGCTTTGTAAGGCTCTGCAGAATATGTGAAAATGTTTGTAAATTATGACCAAAGGTGACCTGTCGAATTGTTCGTTAGAGGTGGATAAAGTGAGAAATTTTATCAGGTTGAAGGTACTGTGTGCAGGAGACCCAGCACTGCATGGGCACTAAGCTGATTTTTTTAAGCTTAAGATCAGTAATTGGGAAAGATTACTCTTTCAGTTGAGTGCCGGAGAGAACTTATCTTCACATGGTTGCCTCCAGAAGCGGTGCAAGCCAAGTATCATTTAATTAAAGCCAACCGAACTTGAACCGGGGTCTTTCTAGATCGAGCGGAGGATGCCAGGTATAGCTGCACAGAGAATCAGTTTCATCGCTCTTTCACATTTCAGTGGTATTAGGCAATCATCCATTATTAATGTGCAGCCGGGCCTGTCCTCAGGACAGGGTAGCCCTGCTGGTGCCCCCCTAATGCTCTGTGTTGGGCCTCTGAAGCATTTTCCTTCCTCTTTGAGGTGTCATTCTTTTTAGTTAAACTTCCAGGAAATGAGCTGGTGTTTCCAAGGTGGAGGAGTGTGGGACGGAAGGAACTGTGGGTCACTGTGGAAACCAGACTGTGGATTCCTCATCACATGGTGTTGTGCCAGCAAGGCCCCTCTCCCAAGGTAGTGCCACGGTATAGGAGAATGCCCCTCCCTGGAAAATGTCAGCAGTATCTCCCCTAGGTGGACTCCCGTCAGGGTTTACAAGCACATTACTAAGGGGCAAATGAGCTTTGCTATGGTCTGAGCCTTTTCAGTAAAGCTGAACCTGTTCCTTCTGTTGCTTCCCTGCTCTTTGAAACAGGGGAGTAAAAATGGAGAATCCTGGGTGAACTGCACAGCTTGCAGTTTACTGGATGTGCTGGGTCACCTTTCGCAAGCCCTAGTTGGCGTTTCTCTGTAGATGATAGCAGAATAACCATGTTTGAGTCGTTGTTTCTGTTAGTCATCCCCATCTGTGAATCAGGATACATCCAAGCAGGCAGTACTTGTGATTTTAGTTCAGAACTGAAGCTATCTGTGCCAACGCCAGTGACACAAGCCTGGTTGGCCTATTTCCTCGTGGCTCCAACCTGCAGTGCATTCCTGCGAAGCGGATAAGGACGTTCTCAGCTGGAGCACTTCTCAGAGAGTCAGGGATCCCTCTGTTGGTTTGGAGGTCGGCTGGCCCAGTGGGATCATGCGTGTGCCTGGCCTGTAACCAGACACCTGTCTATTCTGAGCAGCTCTTCCTTGAAACGTCACCCTCCCAGCCCCGTCACATCTGACCCACAGTAATGCACACCGGCACGCCTAGGAACCAAAAAGCAGAGCAAGCAGAACCACCAGTGACTGCCAGTGATCACTACCTGCAGTCCAGGCCAGCAAGTTAGCTTTCTGGCACACTGGTTTCTGGGGAAAATTGTAAGCTACGTAAGTCTCAGTGGATTCGCTAATCCTTTGGTGCAACTTCATACAACTGTACAGCTAAACCATAGAGTGAACTGTCGCGTAAATCCGGATTTCTTTCATGTTGCATATTTGCTCAAGGTCAGTTGAGGTAATTTGGAGTGCAGCTGTATTTCTAGAACAACGATTGCTCTTTAAAAAAAAAATAGCACAATTGAGTGTTATGAATTTGGTGAAGTGGGAAATTGTCAGGGGTGGATTTTAGCTCCGGTGATGGGTTGTGTTTCTCATCCGAAGTGCTTAGAAATGAATTGTTCTTGGGAGGAGAGACATTATAGTCAACATTCTTGGCAGGGTGGACCGATACAGACTCACCACCAGATTTGCAATGAAAACAGAGAATGTTTTCGTGAGATTTTCCCAGCCTGAACTTCTCCTAACCTTTCTCATATCCCTGTGTAGTGTATATAACTGCGCTATTGGCTGCCGTGTGGCTTAACAGCCTTTTTTTCGACAAACAATGATTGACATTCGAGATCAAGACAAGTAAAATCCTGCAAAAAATCAAGGCGATAGCTCGACAAAATGGTTCTGTTTCTCTTCTCCCAGGCAACGTTCATTTGTTTTGGCTCAGATCCCCACAGAAGTGGCCAGTTTTAGTGGGGATTATGGGAAACAGAATGTAACCTTTAAACGTTATGGAAAGACTGGGGTCCTGCCCGAACACATTGTTTTCGCAAAGTGGCGTCCAGCTCTGAGGAGGAAGTGTAGTGCTTCCTTATCAGCCAGTGAGGGCTTCCTGGTTTTCTTCACACTCTTGACTGATTGCTGCCATTATGTACAGTGTCCAGCCTTCTCTGGACATCCTCCCCATCTCCTGTGTCCTGGAACCAGCTTCCTTTTGTCTGGTTAGCTCATTGGGAATCTTCAGCTCTCATCCACTTCCTCTTGCTGCTTCATCTTAGTCTCTCCCCCTGGTCCAGGCTAACGTGGCCTGAGCATGCGCACGATTTGGCATCAGGATTACAGGTCACACAACACTATGACTGGGTGTAGCCCAACTCTGAGTCACTAGACCAAATCTGCCCACAAAAAGACTCTAGAGATCTTATTATATTGTAGCCTGTAGGGTATAGGAGGGACTTAAATGCCTCTTCAATAAGCATGAAGTGTGCAACGAATTCTGCATTCTAGGAAAATGGCTTGTATGTTGTCCAAACAGAGGTCCAGATCCCTTTGAATTAACCAAGCTAGATTTTTTTCCAAAAAAGAAAACAAACTTTTTATTTTTTTTCATTTTTCAGACATTCCCCTTTCATCTCATACTGTGCAATGTTCGACATTTGAGGTTGACTTGCAGGACTAAAATAGGCCTTTACTGATCTTCCTGCTTGGTTTTCTTTATTGTCTCTCTAGCTTGTCTGCATGCCTGTTCTTCTCCCTCTTGGTCAAAGTTGTGCTGTCCAGTCATGCAAGAGACATGTTTCGCATCTCTCAGATTCCACTGCAGGATGTTCTTGGCACCAGGAAACACTAATGTTATAAAATAATGAACATAATAATCACCGCAGGATGAGCTGGCGGGGGCAGCCCCTGGGTGCAGAGTTAGTCATGTGCACCCACTCAGCTGTTTAGTAGCTGCAGTATTACTCTGTATACAAGGCAGTGGCTGCTTTGCTGCTGGTGCATTTTTTAATTTATTTTTTTGCAATAGTACAGAAATGCAGTTATTTTTGCAGAAAAAGGAAGTTCTGAAGCTTGGGATATCGAAGAAATGGCATGACATGTAGGGCTAAAATTAAGTTTTGTTAAGCTCAGTAAGTTACTAACATGCACCTCTTCACGTGTCTGGATCTGCATTGTCAAGGCAGCTCTATGGCTGATTTTACTGGCGCCCCCTTCTGTCGATCTGGGCCCCCTTTTGCTGATTGGACCCCAGGCAGCTTCCTAGTTTGCCTATGCCTAGACCCAGCCCTTTTGGTTTGCATGTGAAAAAAGATGCGTGTAATTTAATTATGCCGTTATGATGCATGATGGCTACATGGCTACATGCCAAGATGAAGGAAGAGTCTGTTCCGACACTTTCCTAGGTTGCTACTTGCTTCCAAAGTCTCTTGCTGTTCTGGGGACTTTGCACACTCAGCCCCTTATTTCTCATAGCACCTCTAGGAAGCACTTTGGTGCACGTTAATCTTCCACACATTCCTTCTCTGCCCATCTGTGCATAGCTCTTGCCTTGTTTCTCCCCATTTACATTCACATTTACATGACCTGACCTGTCGAGCCAACCTCAACGTCATTCTGAGCCTTTGGGGTAAAATAAACAATCGATCATTGAGATGCTCCCTGATATACGCGTTATTCTGCATAGAACCGACATGTTTTTTTTTCCGAGAACTTGTGCTACAAGTCACATGACTCCTTAAACTGGCCTAACTGTATGGAATGTGACCAATTCTGTGGGAGATGGAGCAGGTATATGGCTTTGGACAGGCACAGGCCTGCACACGCTCTGCGTCCCCTCCCCGGCGCGTGCCTTTGCGGGCCTTTTTGTTTCTTCTCCTTCCTACAGTGAAATCATGGTATTCCATCTGAGAAAATTTACCCCTGCCCTTTTCTTTATCCCTGTCAGTAATCATTCCCTGAGCAGAAGGGAAGCTATTTTACTATTTTACTTTAAGCAGGGAGTTCAAACCTCACGATTGCTTAGAGAACTCATCGTGTGCACACTCACTAAGCAGTTGTTTGTTTACCAACATAGCTGATTTGAGTTTAGTTCTTAATCTTAAACGTACAATTACTTAGGTCAATCAAAACTTTACATGTAGGGTGTATTCTTGTAATACCTTGATTTCTGTGTATTTATTGTGTCCTGTGTGGAACAGGCAGAGTATTGTCATTATAAAGAGGAGTATAAGACTTCATGTTCAATCTGCGTGAAAAGCAGAAGCTGCTCAAGTAAACTGAAACTCATTCTTCCGATTTATCACTACATTGCGTCAACAACAAAGTGAGGCGGACGTAGGAGAAGCCGGTTGAATATTGACTGATTTCGGCTGTGCTGCTGTTGCGGAACCAAAGCTCAGGATCCAGTTTGCCGTCGTTGCCTTTGCGTTGAATTAAACCCTTGTGCAGGCTTTTCAGCACTTGTGATGCACATTAAAGTAACCTTTCCATTAACCTTTCAATGCTTGTGCAAGAAGGATTTATGTGTATTGCATATAACTCAGTGTAGCATGCTTTCCCTTTGTCACTAAAGCCCCAGTGAACCATGCCCTTTTCACCACTGGAACACCCCCTCTCATAGACTATATGATGGACCGGGCCATGCGTGCTGCTAATTGTGTCACATAGAACCACGTCTGATATCTAGCCTAGGAACATCTCTTTTTCCCCTGCCGAGGCCAGGGGCTTAAATATTTCCATTGGGACTGGCAGGGTTTATTTGGCGCCACTGGAGAATGAGCTGATGCAGACACTTTGGCCAGGATAGAAGCAGAGCTTGTTATTGAATACGTGTGGAAGGTGGTTTCGTAGCACCGGTAGGGTGTTGGAGCAACACATGTTTGATGACAGTTTAGATGTCCTGTAAGAAAAAAAAAGTTCCGTAGAGCAAAACAGAGATGAAAATATATTGCATATCTTCTATTTTATTTTATTTATTTTACTGTGGATTCCGGACAAAATTATATCAAGTTAATTTGGTTCTTTGTGAGGTGATGTATTTACATTACATTTTCTTCATTAGGAGTGGACAAAACACAAAAATTTACTGTAGATTTATAATACCTTAATACTGTGGGCGTTATTCTTGTTAGAAGAGAATATACAGTTGCATTCAATTTATTTTTATATAGCGCCTTTCACGACAGAGTTGCCCCAAGGCACTTTACATGGGTGTGTTGTGATACATTACATCATCATTAAGAGAGAACAATACAAAAACAGGGACAAGGAAAGAAAGAAATAAAAGAAAGAAATAAAAGGAAGAGAGCCAGATGACAACGGAGGAGAGGAACCAAAAACGTAGGGAGTAAAAATCCTCTGGGGGTCCAAGGTCACCTGGCTGCCCAACCCCCCCGGGCATGGTAACATTATAGGAGAAAGAAAATAAAACTGTTACAATCATGGTTGATAAGAATTTTTTAGGTGAACTTTCCTGTATATCGTTAGCTCGTCAGCAACTAGCTTACGCTTTCTTGTATAATAATACTATATCATAAACCAAAAATAACACAAGGATGAAAACGAAACAATGGTTTAGTTTACACTAAAAATAGACTGATTGCAGTTTGATATAGTGTCCTGTTGTTCCTGCATATTGAAATATAATATATTGTTAAATATAATCAGATAAAAGAAATTACATTTATTCTGTGTACAGTGTACAACTAAATTATGTCTACATGCTATATTTTAGGTCTGAGGTACCATTAGCGAGCTACAGATTTGTTGGTGATTTGAGCCCCCCCCCACCCCCCAGATTATTGGAGGGGGTGGATAGCAGGTGATGTTTTTTGGACCAGGCAGCACATCTGTCCATCAGTGTTTTCTGTTCAATGCAAGCTGAGAAGTTGTAGCGGATTGTGAAGCTTGGTTATGCTCACGACAGCTGGTACTCCTGATGGCCTAATTACACTTGTGAAATGACGACTGACCCGCACAGGACAGGACCGCTTCTCTCTCACTCACTTCACACACTTGTGCACTGATCTGAATTTCAAAACACTCCTGTTTTACATCCCGTAGAAATAATACTCTATACTGAGAATACCTCCACCTCGTTACTTGAAATGTAACGCATCTGTTTTCCTACCACTAGCCGCTGATTGCTTCTCCGATAACTGGATTTGATATTCAAGTTCGTGGGGGAACATAACTTGCCAGGAGGAAGAAATTTTTGCTTTATTCATGCGCCAGTGATTGTTTTAGATTTTCTAGTGTTTTGCAGCGGTATTCAGTGCATGCTGTCATGGATTGATAGGTTGGAAAGTATTCATTATGAGCAGATGAGCACTTGCTGGAACATGATGCCTTTAGCAGGATTCAGGTATTGGTATTAAAGACAGGAATGGGTTTAAACTTGATGTTGCAATACGTGCAATATGACATCGGTGTTATCACTTACACCTGTACCTTTTTTTGCAAGTGAACAGTCAAAGCATTTCACGGAAGAGGCTCTCAGCTCAAAAATGTAAAATACATCGCGGTACTGATGCATTCAGATAACTGTTTCCAGGTTGCCCTCATTTTCTAAAAGAGATGCACTTTTGGCCAGGACTTTATTTTTCCTTGCCCTACCACAATCGGTCAGCTCACACATGCTGCTACAGCATGCAATATCAGTGATGAGATACACAACGGGTGATAAATGCTAAGCAGAATTGTCTGTCGCGATTGAGTTTGTGTCAAGTCTGTCAGATTGTTGGCCACGGTGGTGATGGACTCACTGGATGTCCTCTGGCTTTAAAAACAACTTGAATGTCCTCTTACCCCTGCAACTTGCACTGTTGCCTTCTACGGCACACCTGTATAGTTTAGTCACCAATGTAATTGAACAAAAATGCTTTTATTTCACCTCTGGAAGAACACTGTGCACTTCCCTCACCATGTAGCACATGCATTCAAGCTCAAACGCTTTGCCTGCAGCATAAAATAGAGCCTGGGAGGTGTCCAGTTTGTGCTCATGGGTGCGATGTTCGGGAATATCTGGTAATTTGGCACAATTTTACTGAGCTCTCAGAATGCATTTGAGGTTACATACAGTCTGTTTGTTATTCCTTATTTTAAGCAGAAGACATTAGCTTCATGACCTTAGACATGAAACCTTTATCAGAACAAAATCATCTTGGGGACCTTTTAAGAGGATGGGCAACAAACAGCTAAGTGTAGGTAGTGGGATTTATAGTAATGATGTGATGTAATGGCCATTTGCTCTGAAAAATACTCATTATCCCTGAAGTCCAACTATATATAATGTTCCTGCACATTATGTGTGTTTTGTGCTACATCTGTTTGGAATCCTATGCTTTTTCTGCCTGTGGATGACATCACACACAATGTGGTTTCTTTTACCAGCGCAGGTTAGGCATGCCAGGGGCCGCCAGACCGTGGGCGTAGCCGCTGGATCGCGGAGAGACGGAACGAGGGAGTCGGGGAGAGAGCAAGTGAGCCCCAGAGAAGATGGGCGAAACCGAGGATGAGAAGTGCTCCCAGGCCGGGCAGCTCTTTGAGAACTTCGTCCAGGCTTCGACCTGCAAGGGCACCCTGCAGGCGTTCGGGATCCTCTGCCGCCAGCTGGAGCTGGATCCACTGGACCACAAGAACTTCTTCAGCAGACTGAAGGCCAAGGTCACATCCTGGAAGGCTAAGGGACTTTGGAGCAAGCTGGACAAGAGAGCTGGTCAAAAGGAGTACAAGAAGGGAAAATCGTGTGTGGGTACCAAGGTAGGGAAGCACGATCGACATAATCCATCCATACTGGCTGATACCTTCCCATGTGCAAAGCAGTCAGAATAAGGAAGCAAGGGTAAACCCTGAAAGGGAATAAGAATCAAAATTTCCAAATTGCCCCTTTATTTTTTATCATTAAAATTCAAACTGGACAGCTGGGTGATATTTTCTTCTGATTTGACTTATATTTATATTGACAAAGAAGAATTTTATAAATGTTTTTGTGAAAGTACCCAAACATTAGAAACATAAATCATATTGTTCCTTCTTTTGTTTTCGTCGGATTTTGTCGCTGATTTTAGCCTTGCAATGTAAATTAGAAAATAATTTGACTAGTGTATGCAAATAACTGGAGAGAAATTTGCCCTTTCCTCCTGAGTTTTGCTATTTAAAGATGGTACGTAAATGGTGCACAATTTTCGGTACAAAACGTTGTTCCATTAATAGTTTAGCCCTGCTAACAACAATGAAAATGTTGCACCTGTCGATTGATGTTCATTTTAAAAACAAACTGGGCCATTCTTAAATACACACAATTACCATATTTGGTAATGGCATCGTGTATAGGAAGCTCTCCCCATGCTGCCTGAAAGGGGGGGCATGGGAAACGCTCATGCCGCTTAAGGTATCGATAAGATGTGTAATTCATACATAAGCTGTCATCTTGGTGCTTCTCAGGTTGCAATGTATGTAAGCAAATTGTAAGATGATACCTTTTCAAGTGTATTTTTATGATTATTGCAACTATTTTAGGAAAGAAAAGGGCTTTTTGAATCAAGTTCCGTGGGTTAGGAGTCTGTGTCTGGTAGGTCGCTGGTTTGAATCCCATGGCCGACAGATTAATCATATAACATAAACAAAGCCCTAAACCCCAAAAAGTACTCCAGGGTGCCCAGAAGCTAGCTGCCCTCCTCTCTGAGCCCCAACGCACAGAATGACCTAGAGCACTGAGTGCAACACCATTGCAGTAGTACGTTTAAAATCAGCTCACCAGTTTTTCTCTATCTTATTTTCTTGGGAAAATGATCTACTCAGATCTGTTGATCATGTGAAGGTTTGTATGCTCCTGTCACAACGCCATCTCGTTATAGAAATGACACAGCATATACATTTATTCTGCACTGCTTTTAATCTCATGTGCATGTGATCTTTTAGGGGTGCGGGTCGTGTACCCTGCGGACAGAAATGTAAACTCTTCTGCAGACTCTGGTTTGGAGATTTTCTGCATTGCAGCTCACTGAATGGCCAGCCGAAATTTGATCCTTTTGTGTGTGTGTGTGTGTACACTGCAGGAATTTTTATTCTTTGAAGCATGCAACGGTATGTCAAAGTTAAAAATCTTAAGTGTATTTTAACATTCAGGTGCAACTGCATTGATGCACTCCACATTAGGGAACCAATAGCCTTGCTGTGCAGATAATTAACATAATGATGTGTTTATGCTTTGTATCTCTAGATTGCATGCATATTTTAAAAATAACTGCACACAGAATAATGGCTTAGCTTGAGTTGTATTCATGTATATAAAATAAGACCAAGGGAAATATCTAGTGTATGCCATGATGTTTTTTTTTTTACCTTGATCTTATGAATAATATATTTATTGTGGAGAAAAAAATCGGTGTGGAGAAAAAGTTTCTAAGAATATAAGAAGGAATGTATGCAGTAACTCTTGAATACAGTGTCCCAAATATCATTATTTAAACATTATACTCTGACCAGACTGACTGTTTGAATATGACAGTGCTACTCTTTAATAAACCTTTTTCTTAGCTCTCTATTTAAACTGCCAGAATCCTTTAGGCATATATATTTAAATGTACTTTCCAGCATACACAGGTTTGCATTCATTATTGTTTCAAATCATTCTTTAAAGCAAGCATATGATTAATCTATGCCCCAGCAAAGAATTCATGTACCCATTTGAATTGGTACAGTTGGTAAATGCAGCCCGGTAGAGTGTCTGACTCAACCAGTCTGCATTCTCATAGTCTTTGCAATGGTTTTGTAATCAGCGTGATTCAGACTTTCCACCTAATCAGTGGTGTTGCATTTCGCTGTAGTTCTGATGAATTTCTGGTGTGAAGGCGATGAAAACCGAAAGGTTGTATGCACAGGGACGGGGTCGTCCTCAGCGTACCCGTGATTGGCTGCTGTGCTGTATGGTGTCACCACATCTGCAGTGATGAGCAAAAGTCATATCACTGCAGATGCGGTGACAGCATACAGAACAGCAACCAATCAGAAAGCACAGATATCATTGGAATTGCCTGGAATGGAAGCTATGGAGATCAGTGCTCAACTAATACCAGACCGTATCCAGCATATCAAGCCCTCAAGCAGCAGGGAATTTTGAGCCTGCATGGGAACATGCCCGTTTAATCCTGCTTAAACATTTAGATGACAGCTAGTTTATGACAGAGATTTCTATTGGTGGACATAATCAAAACACATCATGGATTGTCAGCTGACTACAAAGAGGTACCAGTGGAATCTGCTGAGGTCTAATTAACATGGCCCCATGCAGGTGTGTGCTCTATAAAAAGAGGCAGCTTTGAGTCCGCATGGCCTCGGCACACCTGGCCCTCCTGGGCCGGCTCTCATGCCCAGTGTCATTGTCTGACTTGATGAAAGGTGCCTGTCAGACCAGCTGTAAGGGATGTGCTGTCCAAACAGGTGCCTCAGGGCCTGATGCAAAGTGAGTCTCCTCCATTCTGCCAGCTGTATTGATGTCATTCCCAACTCCGCCCTAGAGTGATGACGCCCAATAAATGAGACGTGATAGGAATAGAAGTGAGAAAAGTGTAGAGTTTTATGGACAGGGATCCATGAGACTTTGTACTTCCTAATGGGCCAGTTAGGAACAGCATGATCTGTCCCTGTACTGCATAAACACGATAACACCTTGAGCCTGGGAGTCCCCCTCCCCAATGTAATATAGAGTATCTCTACCTGGAACAACTACTCCCAACTGTGATTCTGTGCCCACACACATTATGACAGGAAGATCGTCCAACGGCTAAAGCTTTGTCAGGCATGTGCTCTGTGGTTAGTTTGGCCACATAATCCCCCCCCCCCCGCCCCCCCCGGCATCGCCTCCCATTTGTAAAACCGGTCTGTTGGGAAGGGAAATTGTATGATGTTTTCATAGGAAGGGTGCAAAGGTCAAATGTGACCGCATTTGATCTGTTAAATAGGAAATGGAGATCATCTGGTTTGGCTGGCCTGTTATTTAACTGGTGCCATGTTCAAGAAACTTGACTTGAAGCCAGTGGTTTTAGCTTTTTGAATCATGCTGAATTTCATTAATTCAATGAACAAAACTGTATGTTGCTTTGTACATCAACAACAAACGAACCAATAAAAAAAAGGCAGGGTGATAATGAGAGTCAGAACAGGACTTGACGATGGCATTCAGCATCGCTGGACCCTTTACGGCACTGTGGGGTAGCAGTGTGACTCAGGCATGGTTCACAAGTGAGATAACTGTTCTGAAGACGCTGCTAAGTACAGCCCTGCCTCGCACCCCAAAATTGCATGCATGAGGTCATGCTCAACCAACATATTTGCAGGCAGGCCTGAAATCAAAAGAGCCTGCGGGAGTGCATGTTTTAGTGACTGGTGCATTTGGTATAAGGAGTGTAATTAATACTTTGGCTAAGCTAATGATGAAGTTTTCCATTACTTATGTGCTTAAATCCCACCACAATGCAATACAGGTAGTAGGCGTTCACAGAGCCCAAGGTCTAATATGTGGTGTAAAGTATATTAAAGTCTTGTTATTATTAAAGTCTTGTTCTTATTCTGAAATTTACACTCCAGCAACTTCTATTTGGGTGCAGAGTCACTGAACAATAAAGCACCCGAGGTTGGTTTACGTGGTATTTTGCTCTCTGATTGGTGAATGTATTGACCATGTGATCTTCTTTCTTTTCCTCCCAGTGTCTCATCATTGGTGGGGGCCCCTGCGGCCTGCGGACAGCCATAGAGTTGGCCCTCCTGGGGGCCAAGGTAGTGGTGATAGAGAAGAGGGACACCTTCTCCAGGAACAATGTTCTTCACCTGTGGCCGTACACAATTCATGACTTGCGTGGCCTGGGTGCCAAGAAGTTCTATGGCAAGTTCTGCGCTGGATCTATAGACCACATCAGTGAGTATCCTTCAGGTTATCTTTTGTGGGTGCGCGTTTGTGTGCTTGGGGGAGGAGAGCTGAGTACTATGGCTCTCTCTTCCCCTTTCACTTATTTCAGTATGTTCTCATTGACCTACCTCACAGATCAGAGAAGGAACAGGATACAGTATCTACTAACTTCTGCAGGAGAACAGAAGAGAACAACCTATCCTCTTTAGAAGACATGCTGAGAGAGATTAATGGTGCCGCGTGTTTTCATGGGATAATAATAATATTTCTCTTGGTGGAGTGTTTGATTTATCATGTAATTAAATTAGAGTGTCAAAATACCTCTGGCAGTTTTTCTCCAACACATCCATCTCTGAAGAATGTGAATTGTGTGACTCCTGTCAACACTGCCCTACATAAGAGACATCTGTCTGGCCAAAAGTCTGGCATGCAATAACTATTTTCTAAAGAGGCATTTCTGTTCTTTTGTGGCTTAGAGTGACTTTAGCACAAATCTGGAAAGTTCCCTTGATATGAAGTGACACCTGTGATGTGCATGCCTGACGCTCGCAACATATGGTTCACCTCCCATCTAGGGTGACCACCTAATCCGTATCGGGGGACACTATGTGTGGGTTTGCAAACTACTATTTCAATTAAAAAGACCTAGATTTCACTTAAGCGCTGAGTTTCTACTGTGTGCTCCCATAGTCATGCATGTGTCGCTAATGTTAACATGAAACAGCTGGGTGAGTCTTTCAATAAAGGAAACAGACCAGTAAAAGCACAAGAAGAATTGAACTAATTAGCCAAGCACATGGGCCTTTCAGTTGTAAAGTTGTGTGTAAAACCTGAAGTAGCTCATAGTGTCCCATCTGACATAGGGGAGTGTGCCTTCAAAGACTTATGGTTCTTGTCCTGGTTCTGCTCTGTTAGGTATTCGCCAGCTACAGCTCATGCTGCTGAAGGTCTCCCTGATCTTAGCTGTGGAGGTCCACGTCAGTGTGGAGTTTGTCAAGCTCCTGGAGCCACCGGAGGACCAAGAGAATGAAGGTGATTGCTAACAAGCCTCGCACGGTTAACAGGGTGCAAGATGGTGGGAGGGATTTGAAAGTCACATGTGGCTGCAGTCAGGTGACAAAGACATTCATTGACTTCACTTGATCCTTACTGCGTTCAGGTTTTCTCTCGGCCTAGGAAATATGCCCAGACTCAAATGCCTCCCGCTCGTTCCCCGACCCAATGCCTCTCACGTGTTCCTGGGAAAATATGCAGATGCTAAAATGGCCTTTTGTTTTTGTTCCTTTGTCAAAACCGTGTCTACTCTCATCCCCAAATAGAGCCCCTCTTCTCTACATCCCCTTTCTCATGCATTGCATTTTTAAAATGAGCTAGCTGTCGAATTTGAAGATGAAAACTAGGCAGGAATAGAAGAGGATGGATAAGAGGGATCGTCTGAAAAGGCTGCAGCTGAGAGTGTTTCAGCGGCGTCGCGTTAATGCTGGAGTAGCGATGACAGTGTAATATTTCTGTGGCTCTCGGCCTGAGAGGCTGCTCAATTTCCAGAGCCACTGTTTGTTTTCACCTTCACCTAGTGTCACAGAATGAAGCGTCAGGTCCAGTACAGTTCAGGGCTTCCAGCCTCTTCTTTGTGTATGTGTGTCCCAGACAACCAGTCATACACAGCAGCAGCAGAAACTGGCCTTGTTTATTTTCACAGTGGATTTTGAAAAGTAAAGAGATTCTTTTAAGGGGTCATTGTACCTCTGCATTTTTAGCTCATGATTAACTAGCTTTATATATATATAATCTTTTTTGTCAGGGGCAAAAGTTTTAAGAATTTACATGAAATAATGTTTAAGGGCGGTAGGCTTGCTACATTTAGCTACACTGTAAGTAAAATTGGGAAAAATGTTTCACGCTTGCCAGAGTTACTCCACAGACCTTTTACGGCCTGTTATTGGCAAACCTCTGCAGAGGTCATGATTTTCCGTGAGCCGTTGATGGTCCTGGGTGTGGAAAATGAGTGGCTCTCATGTGAAGGCAACTAGAGTGTCGATGTCAATGGGAGCGTATCCTAAATTAGGAGTGACCAGCTACTTGTTGTGAAGTTCAGTTGCATAGTTTGTTCACATGACACCCTACGGAGTTACATTGGCCTAGCTAGGAAGCTTTAGTTTCCCAATCTTGAAACACCTGAGAGCAAAGCATATTAATCTGATATTCTCAGTTATGGCTATAACTTTATGGAAGTGATTTTAAATTCCACGGATCTGTCATCAAAATTCATAAAATTTTATTGAAGTGATATTTTTGAGCTCAAGAGAAGATCCTGTTTCTGTGGTTCAGCTGTTGGATGTGTGGCTTTAGGACTGAATCTGAATCCTATTTTCCCCTCAGACCATGATGGAAAACCCTCAATTGCTCAGACGTTGCAGTGGTAACAAAAATGCATTTTGTATGGCAAAAAAGTGCAGAGGCAGAAGGTATGTTTATAGTGTGACGTGGACTTAACTGCTTGTAAACCAGTGTCTGCTTTACCGCCATGCCAGGTCCTGGATGGAGAGCTGAGATCTGCCCCTCTGATCACCCTGTTTCTGACTTTGACTTTGATGTTGTGGTTGGAGCAGATGGGCGGAGGAACACGCTGGAAGGTAAGACCTGTGGTGCGGGGACTGTATCTGCTTGTGGGAGTTTACCTTACACGAAAATGTTCTGAGGGCAGAAAGAAAAATGATCATTTCAGAGCGATAACCAATCATATTATAGAGGAGGTGGGTCCAAGCAACTAGAGGAGGTGGGACCAAGACATCTGATTGGTTGGTCCCGCCTCCTCTAGTTGTTTGGACCGACCTCTGCTATAATCTGATTGGTAAAACTCCCATGAGCACTGTATCTGCAGAATCAGTCTCCAAGGATGTTTCAAAAGGGTGAAGGAGGTTTACTGGCTTGGAACCAGCCGGGATGAATCCTTGAAGGCTTTTCCTAGATGCCAGAGACTTTCTCTGCTGCGTCGTAGAGTTCTTTGAGGAAAACCTTATTGGTGTCCCGGGCCCGTGGGTTTTCCATATCCTCAGCCACTTTGTCCCACTGAGTCTGCTTTTAAAAAGCTATAAAGCTACAAATTTGCCTCCGTAATCCCTTTCCACTTATAATTTGGAAGGCTCTCCGGCATGATGTCACCCCCCCGGGAAACACGACTCGGGAGAATCGATCACCAGGCTGTCAGCCGGCCGAGCACACCCCAGCAATTATTCTGCCCGCCCGTTCAAGCATTTCTTTGTCTTAATCATAATTTAAAGGAGACTTTGTCTCGACGCAGTAAAACGTTAGTCGTTTGTTTTATTGCCATAAAAGGTTAAAACATCCTGCCACACCATCTAATGAGCATGTAGGTGGATGATGCTGGTGTTAAAAATATCTCTCACTGTTAAACCGTTAATTGGGCACAGGCACCATTGGAAAAAGTGATGTGATATGGGAAATGTCCTTTCTTGCACCCTTTCTGTTCCATCAGATGTATTTTTCATAATCTAATAAACTGTTTGCAGCAAACGGAGCCGCAGGCTTCACCTTTCAAGCTCTCTTCCTTCCTGTGGTCCCAGATGCTGCAGAATAATAATGACAGATAACAGATACAGGCTGTGACCAGATTCAGACCAAAGATCAGAACCTTATTTTATTTTATTTTTTTTATTTAATATGGGAAAGTGGAACCTTTGAATCATGTCCGACCACCGGAGCTTGTGGGCTGTACCAGTGTCTGAGGACTTCAGCAGACGCTGCACCATCTGTGTCATCTGACGTTGTGCAGTTTTATAGTCAGGGCAGAAAATGACGACCTCATCTGTGCTGCCATCCTGCTGCTAAAGTTGGACTTTTAAAAAACCAGAAAAATGACCACAGTTCACATTTATATGGAGAGCAACATGAGAGGTGTGAGAAAGGGAGGTTTTCATTTATATCAGAGAATCAACAGAACTGTGTGTACAATAGTTTAGACACTTTTTACGCACACTGATAGATCTATAATTAGCAGTGAATGCAGGACAATTAATTAAAAAGATTATTACAAAGACACATGGATGAAAAGTGAGAGCAAAGTTTATAAATCACATTTGTGCTTCTTCTGGTGAGTCACAGTACCACAGATGGAAATTAAAAAGGTTCATAGATTTGAAATAAACTCCCAGAATCGAAAATGTAAAAGGTCTCAGGATGCATTTTTGATGACTTTTAGTTCGTCAGATGTTTCCATGAGATTGTAGCATTTTGCAGCGCCACCAATGAGACTCTCATTCTTTTATATAAATACTCTTGCCTTGCTGGCTAATTCTGCCTATTCCATAGTGCTTAAAATATCTTTACTTCTGACTCCACAGGAAGGCGATAACGGAGCTTGCTTTTTTCCAGGTTTCAGAAGAAAGGAGTTCCGTGGGAAACTGGCCATCGCCATCACTGCCAACTTCATCAACAGGAACACCACAGCCGAGGCCAAGGTGGAGGAGATCAGCGGCGTGGCCTTCATCTTCAACCAGAAGTTCTTCCTTGAGCTGAAGGAAGAGACAGGTGGGCTCACAAATCCCTTCTGTGTAAAAGGATATTCAAGGAGACATGGACCTGGCCTTGTAAATATATGATTACACCTTCAAATCCCTGGGAAGGAGTACTACATTAAGCCATGTATTTTCTAAGCAAATAAAAAATGAAAAAAAAATGAAAGAAAGAAGAGACAGACAGATATCTGGTGTATCTGTAGTTCAGATGGTAGATTTATCTCGCAGGCTTTAGAAAGCATTCTCAGAATCCACTGTTTAGTGTAGTAGGATAGTTCTGATCCCATTTGCCATATCTATCTTTGCGGGCGTGAATTCTATTCATTGTGATAAGACTCATACCATTCAAAGTTCTTGGCATGGCCAGCTGTTCCTGAAGTCAGCACGATGGGGGGGGGTGGGGTGGTTTCTGCTCCCTCTGCCAGTATGGATTTCTCAGTATATTAGACTGTTTTCTCTCCCCACCGACATCTAATCTTAATTAAATCCCCGTGGCCATCGGCCATATTGCCGGAGGGGAGCATGTATTCTGATTGGTTGGTGTTGGTTCGACAGTCTCGCTTGGTTTTGCAGGCATCGACCTGGAGAACATCGTGTACTACAAGGACAACACTCACTACTTCGTCATGACAGCGAAAAAGCAGAGCCTTCTGGACAAGGGAGTCATCATCCATGTAAGGAGCAGCATTTCGTGGCTTTCTGTGACCATGTACTGTTTAAATACACCCCCTCCTTTGCTATGGCTCATCAGGGTTAACATACAAACATCTCAAAGATAAGAAAATATCCCTCATTCTCAGATGGTGCGGATGCTTTACTCACAATTCATATCTGTCATCACTAACTGCAATGTCTGGGCACGTCACTGTATGACTTGATTCATAAAAATGCAGTGGAACGCAGTGTCTTTCAACAAAGTTGTGAAAAGAGGATTAAGTGCCTTGCATAACTATAAACCATTTACTTCTAAATGGCCTCTCTCTCTGGGAAAATATCTATGCTTCCATATGCCAAACATGGACGAGTGAAGAAAAGTTGGTTAATGGCCCACATGGTGATTAAATTTAAGTTTAAATTTAAGGATTGAAGAAATTTATCATACTGGCACCCAGCTTGCTTAAAGGAGGTATAAAAATTTGTTCTAAAACAAATTTATGAGGCAAATCACCTTTTTCTCAGCAAGGACCTCGGAAGGTGTCTCCTTTTTTTGGCTGTCACCAGCCGACTGATGTCTGGTTTTTAAATGCGAACTTCCCACCATGTTGAAATGAGTTTAAGGTGACTTCCATTCATGCTACTGTGGGGTCCTCTAATGCTCTTGTTGTCATCAGTAGACTGCTACTCATCTTATCTGTACTTCTTTGAGAATTAAATAACCATGCAAAGTCTCTAATGAGAGTAAAAGACTAATAATAATAATGAAAGCTCCTGGCCAGCCTTAGGCTGCAGTGTTTAGAGAGTGTTTACACCACCTGATTACACGCTTCCAGGGTGTTCCAGGGTAGAAGAAGCTCTAGCACAGCTCAGATTAACATCACCTGGACAGCCACTGAACACACCCCGCGAGTCAAGCCAAGCCACTGGCGAGGTGAATTAACAACACTGTCTCCTGCCCCTGTCGCTGACAGGACTACGCCGACACGGAGATGCTGCTCAGCGGTGAGAACGTGCAACAGGAGGCGCTGCTCTCCTACGCCCGTGAGGCTGCCGACTTTGCCACCAACTACCAGCTGCCCTCGCTGGATTACGCCATGAACCACAACGGACAGCCAGACGTCGCCATGTTCGACTTCACCTGCATGTACGCCTCGGAGAACGCCGCGCTGGTGCGGGAGCGCTTCGGCCACCGCCTGCTGGTGGCGCTGGTGGGGGACAGCTTGCTGGAGGTGAGCATGCTCCCCCTAGTGTCCTCCAGGGAATGTTCATTAATGTTCAATTTCTGTCTGGTCCTTTGATTTAATCTTTGTACATCACATTAGTATTTCTGTTGAACCCTTGGACTTTGTTCATCTAAGGCAGGGGTGGGCAGTCTTATCCGCAAAGGGCCGGTGTGTGTGCTGGTTTTTGGGGTAACCTTTAGGACAGCTGTTCAAACCCAGGTGTGAGGACTCTTCAGCCAATCAGTCCTCTAATTAGTGACCTAACTGGGGAGCTGCAGCGAAAACCTGCACACACACCGGCCCTTTGTGGAGAACATTGCCCACCCCTGATCTAAGGTGTATAAACAGGTAAAGTATAAAATCACATCGTAAACATAAGCTTCCAATCTCTGTCATTGATAAGAATTATCTGCTAAGTAAATAAATGATATGCAGCCTCAAAGGTGTAGCTTCTGGACCTTTGAGCCCTCTGTCTGTCTGTAGCCCTTTTGGCCCATGGGTACTGGGTGTGCTCGGGGCTTCTTGGCAGCCTTTGACACTGCGTGGATGACGAAGAGCTGGGCTCAGGGCAGGCCTCCCCTGGAAATCCTGGCAGAGAGGTCAGTGACATGGCGGCCTGGTCCTGCCTGACCCTGCTGGGCTACCGTACAATACAGATCACATAATAACGCCAGGTGTTTCCCCCAGGGACAACCAGCCATTTAAACTCAATTTGTGGGTTCTTATATATCATTGCCATTGTCGCTGTAGAACGTAAGGGTATCGCACTCGAATGTCACTGAAACGAATGCCAATTCTCCGCACCATTCCTGATTTCAGAATCAGGATAATGGCCGCCCATGTCTATCTTGACGTGTGCTTGACGTGCGTGGGAGAGCGTGAGCGTAATGATGGCTTTATCGTCATGTCTGCATGCAGGGAAAGCCTCTACAGACTGCTGCCTCAGACGACCCCCGAAAACATCACCAAGAACTTTGAACAGTACACTATTGATCCAGCAACCCACTACCCTAACCTCAACTCCAACTGTGTCAGGCCACACCAGGTAAGCTGGTATCAGATGACGAGCCATTGGGAAACATCAAACTCATCGTGCTCTACGTTCAGTTTTATATCTAATTAAGCGTGTCCAGTAACACGATAGAAGCATTCACAGTTTGGCTTGTGAGCTTTTTTCTCATGGTGTGTTTGGTGATGGCATATGGCTTCCTTCAAGCTCCGCCCCCTTTGCACCATCCCTTGATGAGCAGCGTGTGACACTGAGTGTGCCCTAACCCCTCCCTATCTGTGATCCTCTTTCCCTTCTCCCTTGTCTCAGGTGCGCCACCTGTACATAACGGGGGAATTGCAGCCTGGCTCCCTGGAGCGCGCCGCTTCAGTCAGACGACCTGTTAATCTGGCCCGAAGAGGTGAGTGAACGCGGGGGACAGTCCACCCCCCCGCGCCGGGGGGGGGGGGGGGGGGCCGGGCGGGGGGGGGGGGGGGGGGGGGGGGGGGGGGGGGG
>JAODKC010000009.1:15385788-15407958 GCA_026777985.1 Mormyrops attenuatus | reverse complement strand
GCCCCCACCTCATTATTGGGAATTCCCCTTTCCAACTGGCCTGTCTGCTCTGCACAGACCCACCCGCCTGCTGCCAGGCCCAAAACCACCAGCCAGCCTCCCCCAGAATCCTCTGCTCTTTGTTTCTCTTCTCCCGCCTTGGTCCCGTCTCCTCCCGGCCAAAGACAGCAGGTAAAAAACTGGTACAACACCCTGCCCCCCCCCCAACCCGCCTCTCTCCTCATAACGGCATGGGTTGATAGCAGCCGTGGCCCGCAAACACGCGCAGCTGTGCCCGGGAGGTTGCCGCGCTGTTTGGAGATCCCTGCTGGCTGCCCCATTCCCCGGGGGGGCTGTTAGTCAGACACACAGACGGATGTTGCTGCATTTCATTCCGGTTTGTCATTCATGCCTCAAGTCCTCCGCCCCCACTCTCTGCATGATCCTGTGCTCCTGTGTCTGAGTAAAAAAAATAAAAATAAGAAAAAGAAAAAGAACTCAGGAGGCAGAGGGACATGGGGAGCCTTGGGGACATGGTGGCCGACGTCACGTCCCGCTCCAGGACACTAGCCAAACCCCCCCAGTTCAGTCAGTCACCCTTCATTCACATCACATTCACATCACCTGTCAGTGGAACATGTCAGAGTGTGTTAATGAAGGGTCTTGGTTATGAATTAGCACTCTAAAGTAATTACAGCGATAATCATAGATGCCTGAGCTCTGCGGGTGTGCTTGATGTATAATCTTCTTGTTTATATAGTAATATGCCAGTTGACAAAGCGAGAGACCCTCTGAGGTGTGACTCGCCCTGTCTGCCGTTTCTTCCCCGAACCTTTTTCGTTACGTTCTGCGGGATGCCGCGTCCCCTGTCGTTTCGCTTGAATTAACCCTGTTCTTTCCTCTGGTCGTAGTGCGGCGGTAATAGCAGCTCGCGTGTGATTTTTCCAAAAGCTGCAGAAATTCCACGGGCTAATCAGCCTCAGAACGCCACGTCTTCAAAGCAGGTAGAGAGCTGACGGTGGGGTATATGCCTGCATGGATTGCCTGCTTGTTTTGCGGTATTTTTGTTTACTTACGATCACCTTTAACCAAAAAATTCAAGTTATTCTGCATGAAAAAAACTGCTGGTATATTTGGGCTTTTTTAAACAGGACAACTAATTCACTACTTAAAACAACAACTACTATTTACTATTATGCCTTTTGTGATCGCCACCCCCGCTTCCCCGTCACACATGAGCACATGAAGGGAACTTCACTGATGGCTATGAAAGAGTGTTCCTCTGGCTCCACTTGATTAGCAGCCCACTTTATGTTCATTACTCATTGTAACCAGAAGAAAGCGAATCATCGTTAAAGGCAGTAGACAATGGGTATTGAAACGACGCACTGCCATTAAATGTGTCTCTGCCGCTTACGCACATATACGCCTTAGGGTTGTGTACTGACTTGGCGGCTTGGCGGTATTACGGTCATCCCCCCGCCCCCGCTCAGCAAATTTAATTTTTTAAACTACCGTTAAAATACTGTATACCGCAGTATAATGTCTGAACGGTATGATGGTATTAAAAGTAGTTACTGAAGTCTAATGCTGGCTGGTGGGGGGGGTGGTAAAATTTACTGACCGCTTGGGGCAGGACTGTGACAGTCAAACTTTTGGCTAATTTTACTGCCGCTGAATAGTGGGATGACTGATATCCAGGACATTGTGCATCATTCATGGGTGTCAGGGAGCCGCTGTCACTTTGCAGAGACTCCTGGAACTCTTGGGAGAGGTGGGATGTCTGCAGTTTGGACGTTTGTTTCCCTTTTGCATATTTATCTGATGTGTCATTTCTAAGGGGATCTGCCTTGATACTGAAAAGCAGCCGCATGTATCTCATAAAGCTACATATTCAGATTAAGTACTGCACTCCGGGATGCCACAGCAGATCTTAGACGCTTACTCAGTACTTGGGTGTTTCTCAATACCAAGACCGTAAAGATTGTACTTGTATTCTTGGCAAGAGCCATCTTGCTAACTTGTCTCCCAAGAACGAACTTGGAGCCCAATGAATCATGGGATTGATCTTATTTAGTGAGGATGCCAGCGTTGCATCCTTGATATTTGGGGTGGGGCAAAATGACATAAAATGGGTGTGCAAGAACACAAGCACAGTGAAGTACGCGTATTGGGAAACATCCCTTGTCCATATCTCACTGGCCACCGTTTGCCCTCTCAAAGCTCAGAATGCTTTCATTTGTTTTCCTGTTGCCTCTTTCTCTCTCTTGCTCTCTTTCTCTCCACCGTGCCTTTTTCCTCAGAGCTGGGCCCTGTCCCCTTGTCCCTCTCACAGCCCTGTCCTCACTTTCTCTCCTTGTCTCCGCCTTGCTCTGTCAGCGGACCGTGGGGAAGGTGTCCCTGGTCATAGGCGCGATGGCTGAAACACTAGCCACGCTCTATGAGACCGATCACAGGCCTCACGCCATGCGTCTGCCTGCCCCACTGGTAAGCAGTCCAACTGGAGTGGGCACGCCAGCAGTCCGTGTCTGCTGAAGCAGTACTTCACCTGGAATATAAAACAGTTTAAATATTTGGTGCATGGGCGGCCAATAAATGTGTCCAGCAAGTGTCCAGCATGCACGGTATTTCAGTTAATGGAGCCCCCAGCCAGCTGCCTTCTCCCGGATCCTGCTGAGTAGAACCAGAAATACTCAGCCAGTATGAAACTCAGCAGATGACTCGCAGCAGCTGAATCTGGCTCCGCCCTGCGGGCCACTTTCGATCGGTCGCCAGACGATCCCTTTGGGAGCTGCATTTCAGATGTAAGAAGTGCATCTTTGTGCCATGCAAGCATGATTATTTGGGTTTGTTCTCGCCCCAAAGAACAGTTCTGACGCTGGGATAGCAAACAGGAGGCTGACCCCGTAGTGCAGGAGACTGGGATTTTAATTCTAAGGCCGGGTACAAACAATGCCAAATCCAAGAGCCAAAATCGTAGTCGGGTCGGGTGCAGGAAGTCAAAAGCCGGAAAGGTCAGTCCACCGGGCAGGCACGGGACAAGACGACGAGGGGGAAGGACGAGCGATGGAGACGGGTCGGGGTCGTAGGACAGGGCAGGCAGGCAGGGCAGGTGAAACAAGCAGGTAAGACGCAGGAGGCAGGGATAGCGGGGAAGACAAAAGACAAATAAGTGCACAGTAAGGCTCATAACCATGGCAACAATACTTCGTGACGTGAGTTGAGTGTTATCCGCTTAAGAAGCGGAGGCAATCACAGGTGATCACCTGCTGCTGCTACATCCTGCCCCTGTGGGCGTGACAGCGGTGACTCTTCATGAAGTAGCCTAAGGGCGCTTTTCCGCCACACCCCCAGTTTGGTGCTTTCGGTACTTTCCCTTTTCCATTAACTTCTGGCCGTGTACTAGTACCAAAAGTTCAAGTACCTAAAATACCAAACCAACTGGGATACTTTTTTGGTAATTCGGTACTTTGGGGTGGGACTTGCAAAGTGTTCATTGTTGATTTGGTTATTAAGCAATTAGCCTGCCTCTGAAACACAATGTAACTGCTGAGCTACAAACTCAGAAAACAATGATAAACAGAGTAAAAATAATAATAATACAATAATAGTCATAATAAAATATGTGTGGACAAATGAAGAGACTCAAGCTTTAATTGCGATCTGGTCAGAAGAACAGATATAACAAGATCAGGATGGTATGACAAGAAATTAAAAAAGTATTTTGTATAATATTCAGGCAGCATGGTATTGGAAAAAACAAAATATATCACAGTGTGCTTTTGTTGTAAGAAATATTAGGATATTTATTTATAAAGCAAAAAGAAGTTCAAAATAAATTTCACACAAACCAGTGTATGACTGATTTGAAATGTACGGATGAAAATGACTGGAAAGCGCGTGCAGCTCTCATGCAAAAGCAGTTGTGGTAAACTTTGCAATGCTTGCTAATTTTTGTTACCTGTGACAAAGTAAAAACATTTTTGTGAAACTTAAACCCCCAGAAAAAGTTCTGGATAGTATGAAGGTATGAAAAACCCAGCTGACTATCGCAGTCCTTGCAGTACGAGAATTGCATGTGCATAAAATGCTAAAATGCTCAGCCGTATAATGCGCTATAGCCATTTTTCGAATTCAGTCCAAATCACCACCTCCCGTTGTGATGTCATTTAGCACCGGTACCAGTTTTTACGCCAGCGGAAAACCTTGAAGTACTTTTGGTACTTTTCTGAAGTACCAAAACACGTCTGCAGAATTTCCTCTAAGGCTGAAATAAAAATGTAAATCAACTGGTTATTTTGTTACCTATTAAATCACATCGTTATTAGACTGTGTGACATCAGGTAAGGGAGTAACACCCGAGACCCAGAACTTGTCGAGAATCATAATGCACTATAACGGTGTTAGAAGAAGTGTAGACCAGTGATTCTCAAACCGCGGTACATGTATCACCAGTAGTATTCAAACTGACTCCAGGCGGTAATTTGCTACAGTGATTCAGGTTACCATGATTTTTTTTCCAGTCATGCAGTATTTGACTGCTTTGGTTTGTTTCCAAATGGTATTTGCTCCAAAAAATTTGAGAAACCTCTGGTGAAGATAATGACTACAGTGCCTGTAGTGGGAAGCATCTAACTTGTGTTCTAGCTGGTTTTATAAGGAAAATCTTCTGATAATTCTCGCATCAATGTGCCCTTGACAGTGAATCTGATGCTGGATCTACCCCCAACCCCCGTTTTCCCAGGGTTCCCTGCGGAGGGAGTTCCCGCCAAGCCTGGGCGGCAGTGACACGTGCCACTTCTGCCAAAAGCGTGTGTACGTGATGGAACGGCTCAGTGCTGAGGGGCTGTTCTTCCACAGGGAGTGCTTCCGCTGTGACACCTGCAGTGCCACGCTCCGCCTGGGGGGGCAGGCTTTCGACTCCGACCAAGGTATGGACAAAACGTGCAAAATGGGGCTGTGCTGATGTCTTGTGTTTACTCCTGTTGTTGTTGTTTGTGTTGTTGTTGTTTTTAATCATTATTATTAATAAATATTATTATTATTATCATGCCATCACTTGGCAAGTATTTTTCCAAAGTTTATAATTGTGTATTTTTAAAAATTAATCGTATCAATACACAAACTCAGCCATGCCATGGTCTGCTGCCATGGAGACAGTGTGTAATTTGTCGGATAATTTAAGCAATTGTCTTTTCTTCTTGCATTACCATTTGTAACTGATACCTGTGTTTATAGGCAAGTTCTACTGCAAGCTTCATTTCGCTCAACAGAAAGCACTCATCAAGCACAGGAGGAGGACAGTCGAACTGCAGAAGGTAACCGGAGAAGCTCGCAAATGATCAGTACAAGCCGTTTTCTATTTTAAGCTCTGGAAGATCTTAATCTGCACAGAGACGCATATATGTCAGCTAGTGTAGCAAAATGGTCCTTGAAAAATTTGACAGTAATTGACTTACTTGGATGTCTTTAGATCTTAAGCTAGTAACTTTAAGGCCTCCAAACAGTGTGTCATGTGACTTTTAGGGGGATCAGGAAGTGGGGGCCCCGGGGGGCTCGGTGACGACGGCCCCCGATGGGAAAGGTCCCCACTCACCCGACCATATCCCGGACGGCCAGCCAGCAGGTACTGCCAGCTCTTTCTTTAGGAGAAGCCTGATGTGGCCCCTGCACGTGACGTGGGCCCTGACGGAGGCGCCCCGCCGGCTGTCCCGCCGTCTCCGTGGCGCCGCGCGGGCCGCCGGCCTCCATCTGGGGGAGCATGCGGCGGAGTACGGCTTCCTGTTCGAGCTGCTGAGCCTGGGCCTGCCGCTGCTGTGCGTGCTGCACGAGGTGCTGGCCCAGATGCTGGAAGAGGTCGGACCCCTTTGCACCCAGCAGCTGGTGCTGTGGGCAGAGCAGCTGCTGGGGGTCAGGCTCTTCTAACAAGCCCCAGGCTTAAGGGTCTACACCCAGTGGTCTACACCCAGTGGTCTACACCCAGTGGTCTACACCCAGTGCAGCACGGTACCTTGTGTTCAGATGATGGCCCTTGTCTGACCATGTACACAAGCACTTGCTTCTTACTCTGCTGGTTCAGATTCTTGGGATATTGAATCAAGCTGACTGATTGGCCTGAAGTAGTTGTTATAACAATGCAGGCTTTTTTTTTTATTGGGATTTTAGCCAAACAAGAAGTGCAACCGATAGCTTCATGTGGTAACTAGCAAGTGCTTTAAAAGGCTGTTTGTGATCTTGAATGAATAAATGCACAACCTCTAGCTTGGCAGAGGGTTATGTACACTTTGGGATGGTGGCTTTTACGTCACCTGTAAAGTTATGCTGTCCAGTTCAAACCAGATACTGACTGAAGAACTATTTGTACACGTGGCTCGTTCAGCTTCCAGCCTTGATTTGCTTTTGGGCTCAGCTCAGGTTACAGGTGTTTTTTTTTTTAGTTTTTTTTTTTTTAACTAAAAAAGTAGCCAAAATCGACTCACTGAAAGCACTTTATTTGAGGAGCTGACAGAGCTGTGCTTTCTGGATGGGACAGAGCCGGCGAGAGTCCTCCGGCTGCAAACGATGAGCAGAACGATGTTATTCCAGACGTGTTCCTTTGCCTTATAAACCACGTTACTTTATGACCAAAGACTTGTTACGCATGGTGTTACCAAGCATTTTGCAATTGACAAACATTCGTTTTTTTAGCAGCATTTAGCATTTACTATAAAGAAACGGTTCCTGAAAACTAGCTGTTGCCATAAATGTAAATATTTTTATCATGCACTGTATTTGTAATTTTTTCTCTTTCCATTGTTATAGTATACATAATGCGTTGGACAACTGTCGACAGTTTTGAGACTTGTCAGGCTATAAGAAAATGTTTACACTCAAAATCAGGACTTTGCATATTGCTGTATTTTGAATACTCTTCTGAAACTGATCAGTATTTTGCGGTGTGAGATGGAGCAATACATTGGATTGCAGGGAGTAACGTCTTTACAGGTGGCAATTCGCATTGTACGTCTTTGTACATCATAATACTGTAATATGATAAATGCAGGTTAGAGGTATTCAGTCAACTTGTTCCTTTCTATTATCAAGATGTTTTGCAAATATTTTATGAATGAAAGTGAACACTTTAAATAGTGAGACCTGCTTGCTAAGATACTTGGTGAAATTGTTGTGTTATTAATTATGAATGAAGTATTAATTAAGCAGCAACCATTGGCACACGTACATGATAAGAGAATTCAACATGTTGAACTGAATACTAGCATTTCAAATGCCACAACCATCTGTTTGATCTCTGTGGGAGATTGGAAATGTCACTTGAAGCGTCTGCAGTCATCTGAAACGGCTCAGATGTTCATGTGTGTCTGTATAGACATATATCATCCGACATCCATATTTGAAGGGTCTTGAACAGATATAATGTTATGTTTATCAAAACCATTCTGTTTTGTAGAGCACTGATGCCGTGTTGTGCCTTATGTTCATTCAGCTGAGCGTTGCCACATCAGTCACAGTAGAGTAATTCACTTTTGTATGTTGTGACTGGTATCCACTAGAGCGTGGATAAAATCATTCTGCTGCATGGAACACAAGAAACCTTCTGTTGGGAGAACCAAATGATTTCATATGAATATTAAGCATTACAATCACACGATTATCCCAAAAGAACCACCATGTGGTTGATTCACTGTCTGAACCTACTGCTTGCACAGCGTGAAGCTAAATGATGTTTGTTAATTAATCATGCAGTCATGGTTTACTCTATTCTGTGTACAGGAATGTACTTTATGTTTAGTGGTGGAGGCATGAGATTGCAAGTCTAAAGTAAGAGGTTACAGTCTCACATATTGTATTAGCAAGTAAAACCAATTAATTCCAATGAAAAAAGCCAGTAACACTTTATATAAGGCTATGTTTTAGTCATTTATAAACACATTCATAGAAAATAATAATGCGTTCATAAAGCATTAAAACACGAAGTTTATAAACACATTCAAAATGCATTATAAAAATTGCTATAAATATATATAAAAGACATAACATGTTATAGCCATGTGTATTATGCATTATGAATGCTTTATGAAGCACTGTTCTACAGTGCGCTATGTATATCTTTATAATGCATCAGAAGGGTTGGTATAAGCATTAAGGATGCTTTTTACTGCATTTTAAAGTTATCTATAGTGTATTATATATTTATATATTCATAATGCATAATAAACATGGCTATAATGTGTTATGTCTTTTATATATATTTATAGCCATTTTTATAATGCATTTTGAATGTGTTTATAAACTTCTAAAAACAGGGCCTTAAGTAAAGTCTTACCAAAATGGATTATATACCATATTCAAAGGATTATGGTAACAGCACAGCCACACGTATAATTCATGGATTGTTGAGAATATTCTGTCAGACTGTGCCAGGCTATGTCTTCCAGACTCTTCATTTCACCCACTTTCTTATGGTTACATGTTTATATGGACATTTCTATGGCTCTTACTAATACATGATTTCTACCTGTTCTCTTTTCCCACCTGTTCTTTCCCAATTTTCATTATTCCATTTTGTCCCGATTTACTTGTAGTTTGTTTCGAGTTTCCACTGCTGCAACCTCTGATTGGCTGAATCGTGACAGCAGGAAGGTGATGACCTGCATGGTCACGTGGTCACATGCACTACTTCTGATTGGCTGCCTTCATGAATCAAGAATTAACCATTCATGTTGAGAATGCTGGGTCTTGTGTATTAAAGCATGCAAACTGTTTTTGACACCCTGTCATCCACATTGTCTGCACCATCATAACCTCTAAATTAGGGATTTAAAAAGCATATAGAAATGGCTGCACATTTTAGGAGTCAAAAAGTATTTAGTTGCACTTTTGAGCTCGTCACACTAACTGGCATGTTCTGACCATGCATCTGCTTCTGACATCCCTATCCTGCGTGCTGGAGGCCTGAGTGTCTGAGAGATGCTTGCTTATAACATGCCCATTTCTCTTCACCTGAAAATAACCTCCATCGCATCTCCATGTCTTTCTGTATGTTCCAGAAGCTGCTTACTTTTCAGAAAGTCATACTGGAGTTCTCTCTTTTGCCTTCTGAGCAAATTGGGATTCATTGCTCCTCAGAAGACCGCAATTATGCACATTTTTACAAAACTCATAATCAGATTTGTCTTATAGATGTATGACTGTAGATGTATACTTTTTAAGAATACATTTGAAAGTCTGTATTCTGCACAGTAGAGGGAAAAATGTTTTCCTTCATTCATATCTGAAACTGTACATATAAATAAACTGATTGCATCACTCACTTGCTTCACTTTTTTTCATTACCATAACTGGAATGTTTGGAAAATTATGTATCTTGACGAATCCAAATAATATGATTTCACAAAATTCTCTATATATCACCTTTGCTAAGAGTATAGCATCACCACTTTTGAAGAAAACCAGACCCATCCTTTTTGGTGGGCTTTATTATTGGTGAGCGTTGTCATGGTGCGTGACAAGGTTTGCATTAGATGCAAATCATCAGCGCATGTGGAGCGTTACCTACCCATGAGCCTCTCGCAGTTGCTATTGCAGGCCGCAATAGAAACCTTCCTAAAGCTGTGCAGCCTCTTACAACCCAGTGGAAATATTCTGGGGACCATATTCAGTCTCAGCACAACTTTATTATGACCTTATTGTGCTTTTGGAATGAGGCAGAGCTCTGTCCCTGTACCATACAAGTGTAAACACTGCAGCCAGCTCAGATACTCTTGGACCCCTTGCTTGTAATGCATGGTTAGCAACCTGGTCTGTCTGACAAGACTAGCCTGTTTGAGTCATTCATTCTTTCTGTTCTGCAAAGTGGTCAGCTACTGCAATGCAACAATTTCCCCTTAATTTCAAGATATTTTTATTTCCATATTTAAGGTTAATTTCAAAACCAGCATCTGGCCCTTGATAAAACAATTATCACATTTTGAAATGATCCATAATATTGCTTGATGCCTTAATACAACAGACCCACTACTGAAGTCTACGAACCATTGGGTTCCAGTACACAGATATTTAGAACCAGGCAAAAGATTCTCCAAACTGTGGTGCTGCTATCTGGGGTTTCATCTGTTCTGTTTCATCTTTTTCTGTCCCCTCCAACTGTGCCCCCACCAGGCCATCCGAGTGTGATCATCCAGTGAAATGAAGATTTGTTCGCAGCAGAACACAACATAGAACTCTCCATTTTCCAGTGTCATTCTTCCATGATGTAAATGACAATTATGTAAAATTTGTATGACAATAAATGTTTTGTTACCTGCAGATGCATTGGAGAAGTGCCAGCACAAGATGCCTTCATTATAGTGATGGCTACAGATCACATTTTTCACGATCATATCATGCTTCCACACTGGCTATGTAATAATTATTGCTTTTGACCTCCAGAGAGATCAAGAGGGGTCATCGCTTCCCAGAGTGCAATAGGAGTTTCTAGTACGTCTTTTGATAGAACTGGTGCCATAGACTGAAAGCCAAGCCAGCTGGTTTATGATTCCTGCATTCATTTTTGCCATGCGCCTGACACACATTGCCAGCAGCGGAGCCCGTTTCCACTCATTAACGGGAACAAAGGGAATTAGCAGGGCAGTAATTGTATCCCCTGCCACCTGATTACAGGGTGAGGGCCGCTTACTTCCGCATATACGGGCGAGGCACTTCCCAGCTACCAGGCTATGGGCAGCAGATGTTTTCACAGCTGCCTCCAGCGAGTTGAGATGATGAAATAACATTTACACAAGGGGCACCTCTCCCATCAGTCTAAACACTGCCCGACCAACATCCACATTCAAAACAGGTGGTTAAAGAAGGCATGACAGATGACAATGAGTCGCTTATATGCTCATAATCATGTTTCATCCACTGTAGCAAGATAGCTACAATCCTTTAAACATCAGCCTCATTCACATTTTACCTGATAACTGTATCACTATTGATTAGTGAAAATTTAGTGACAAAGTCATTGTGACACTATTCTGGCCTATCTTCAATCCACTTCTTTTCCCTGTCAGAACACCGGAGATAGGAATGCATTTAAAGCACAGTCTGATTACAGTCCATCAATTAATCTATCAATCAATGGACCAATCACGTTTGTCACAAAGCTCCTGATGAGTGATTCCCAGGGCAGGAAATTGTGAAAATTATTCCCTAAGCCACTCAAAGAAGATGATTATCCAGTACTCCCTGAAATAGTATCATGATGGAAGACAGTAACTGGGGGAGGGTGATTACAGTCCAGAGATCCGGGAGGATCATGGTCTGTGATCCAGGCAGGAGACTGACGACGGACCCATGCAACTGTGTGGAAACTGTGTCAATATACTGGGTCAGGCCAGCATGTGGGTCAATTCTCTAGACACCATTGCAGGCTGGTTATGTGGGTCCAGCTGATGATCTGGTAGCTCAGGGCCAGATGGCCCAAAGTGAGAGGCAGAAGGAAAAGCAGCAAAAGAAAAGAGGTTACCCACAATCAGCATTAATCGGGTTTGTTACGACATAGTGGTGGAATGGTGGCAAACCAATATACTGCAGTCAAAGCTTGGAAAAAAACACCAATATCTCTTCTATATATAGAATAAATATTACAAATTTGGAAATACGACCCACCAGATTGTTTGTGATAAATGTACAGGGATGGGCGGATGTGAAAGGGACTTTACTGGGGAATGACAGTGGAGATGGGTTTAGCAAAACAGCAGGGAGGAACAGAAATGAACGGCAGTTTCAGCGTTATGGGGAGGGGGGCAGATGAAGGGGAAGCTGCTTTGGGTGTCTGTGTGTTTTCTAGAATGAGAAATAACCAAACTCAGATTCAAGCTATGATGGGTATTAAGGCACCAGGTGAAGTGGATGAATGTGTCAGTCACATCCCACCACCATCTTGTGGTGCGTTAATTTAAAGAATTTATCAGTATGCAAACAAAATCAAATTGGGGGGGGGGGTGCTCTTGTAATATATTTTTATTATTCATTTAGCACATAAACTTGTCAATGCAGATTTATTTTCACCCTTCAAGATGAGGATAAATTTCCTTTGTATTGGCAGGGTCAATGAGCGTGTCTATTTTAATCATTTTGAGCCAATGAACACTAACAGAAGCATAACAACTAATAAAGGTTTTTTTTTTTTATTGCTGTACTTAACGTCCATAATGGATGTGAGTGAACTCCATGCGGCTTTATCGCTGTGTGTTTCTGAAACAGGCTGCATGAGTCAGGACCCTGACAGACAGAAGGTAAAGCAGCATCAGACTGAGAACGAGATAGGGAGGGTACGGCATTATATTCCGCTCTGAGACAATGGGAAGCTGGTTTAAATCATATTGGTATGTCTCTTCTGTGCCAAAGCTTGTTCTGCCCAGTTATTGTCAATGTAAACGACGCAACATGATTAAAATGTGAAAGTTCTGTTATCATGTTCTCATCTTTTCGGTTTTAATTATGTATGCCATGTTTTAACTGCTTATTTCCATCTCAACAGAATATCCCTGTTTTATGCTAATAGGGAAAAGGTCTTCAACATATTCCAAGAATATGTCACGTGGATTAATTGCATTTAGCATCAAAGATCATATCTGATATATCTCATTGTGTTGTTGACATGTTTACTACAACCTGATTATTACCGTGATGGCCATTGCATAGGCCTCTACTTTTGATGGCTAGGCTATATTTTTCTAATATTTGTATCAGTAGTAAGTCAATGTTTTAGATGGTCTTCCAGCTCACTGGATCTACCAGACTTTTTTCCTCTGTAGTGTAAGTTGCTCAGATATTTTATGAAAAAGAAGTGAAGATGTTAATCTGCTCATTATTTATCGAGAGTCTCAAGAGTCCATCCTGGGAAGAAAGGAGTGAAATACACCCTGTGTGTGTGGGTTTGTATTTACCACATTGTGGGGACTGAATGTCAGGTCCCCACAATATAAACCAATTTTTTAAAAACCTGTGAATTCAATCAAAAAAAAGCCTAAAGTCCTGTATTTTGATTGGCTACCTATAGTTAAGGTTAGGGCTGGCTAGGGGTTACGGTTGTCATTGCTGGGATTAGAGGTTTTTCCCATAGAAATGAAGGGGGAGAGTCCCCACAAAGATATGAGTAAAAAAATGTGTGTGTGTGTGTGTGTGCACATACTCTGCCTTGAGCCTTATGCTTTCCAGTATAAGATCCTGATCTCTATGACTAGGGTAATAACTACACTGGGTGGTTGCTATAAACGGATGAGATTGCAGAACTGCGCAATTGCCATCGATGAATCAGTTGTGGAAATGCTTTTCTGTGTGGATCCTTTAGAGAGCTGCCCGCAGCCGCTGGAAATGCAGGTCGGGATAGAGACACATAGCGGTACTCTCCAGACAGGCTGGTCAGCCTCCAGTGCAACCAAAGAGATTGTGCAGACGCGTGTCACGGAAGTCACCCCTCGAGCGTAAGTGGCACATCAATTCCATAGTTATTCATTCTGGTGCCGGTATGTCCCCGCTGGTGGTGTGAAGGAGCTTACTACGCTCACTGAATACATTGGTGGTCTCAGGGCTATGCGTGGTATAAAGCGCTGTTTCCCAACCCAGTCCTTGTGGACCCCCAAACAATCCACATTTTTGCTCTCTCCCAGTTTCTGACACACCTTTACCAGGTCTTCGGTGTTCTTGATTGGCTGGGAGCTAGAAGGGAACAAAAATGTGGAATTTTTGGAGGGTCCCTGGGGACTGGGTTGGGAAACACTGGCATAAAGGACAGTGGGGAGCAGGATATGGAGAAGAGACCACACATCCGGCAGGATATTAAGCTGTAAAGAGAAACTTTACTATATTTTGGAGCTAAGCTGTCTTGGTAAATTTAGCATAATTGTAGGGTACTATTCATAAGTTGATTTAGGTAGTAAAAATAACTTTAAAAATGCCTAATAAAAACTAAAAAGGAACAGAAGACTAAGGCTAAATTAGTTCCACCTTGACTTTGACCGGGTAATCAGCCATAACCAGGCATGGGATCCGATCCCATCTGGGCGAGATTTCAGCAGTCAGCAAACACCTACTGCTCCCTGTGTTCGTGGGCCCAGTTTAGCAGTAATGGAGAGGGGGTCACAATCTGTTCCTGCCTCTGGAGATCAAAGTTCTGGCTCTTCCTGCTCGCAATGAAAACCGCTTACAGACATAAGAATCAAAGAACAAACAAACCTTACTGCCTTTGAAATGAGAGCAATAAAGTGGAGCCAGGGCAGCTTTGAAAAAGCATCCACCCTCCCTGGGTGGTTCAGAGCGTGGTGATGCGCGGTGGTGTACAATTGTGGGCGGTGTGACATGTCTGCTTCCCTGCTCACCTCAGCTCTGATCCAGAAGGGTCAGATGGACCTGACATCACACATTCCTCATCCCTTGGGATCCAACGCAGATCACCTTGGCCTGCTGCGAGGGGCTTGGGGGCGTCTCACGGTGAGTAGCCCCTGAAACTTGCTTCCCACATGTAACCATGGCAACCAGGACAACACCAACCTAAACACTGTCAAAGGCTATATCCCAGTGAAGTTACACCCTGCCCAGACCCCTTTGCTGATAAGATACCACCTTCTCTTCCCTACCTCCCTTACATATCCAGTGCCATTGAGAGGTCATTTAAAGCCAGGGTCTACTATGTGCTCACAATTCCCCCCCGCTATCGCACAGTGTTTGGGGGGGGGACCAGAGGGAGACATTAAACACACATTTGACTTGGCATTGGTGTTACGGTGTGCTCAATGGCAGTTGCATGCACAGAGCACCGGACGTTTGCGCCAGGAAACTCCACACGCTGGACAGATCTTAAGCTCCCTCTGCGTCAGCGTCCGACTGTGACACCTCTCGCGATGTACATTTCCAGCGTAACGGGAAGGTTCAAAATACACTTTCGATCTGTGCCGATGAAATGCAATGAGTTAATCACTCCTAGAATGTCAGTGAGATTCACTACCAGTGTAAGGAGTTTTTGGCAAAGGTATGATTTGGTACTAAGCAGCCTTTACGGAGAAAATCACAGAAATGTCACAGTAAAACGGCAATGTCTTGAATTCCCAAAAAGCATTCTGGAACACTTACTGTGCTGTGTGTCCCTCCACATTGCATTAAATGTTCCCCTTTTATAATTTTTAATGCTTTCAAGGTATATTACAGAATATCATTTCATTTTTAAACTGTAATTCCATAGCAAATGTGATATAGTTTAACTGCAGTATGCCTATGAGTGCAGACTTATCAGAGGGGATCCTTTTGTCGACTAGATAATGCCGTAATAAAGGCTGCAGATCAAGCTGAATGCGTGTTAACTTCTGGCTATACTTTTTAAATTCATTTTGCAAACAGCACCAATGAAGTGACTTGGCTTGCAATGCCACCCACTGGCCAAATGGACTTTACATTCTGTGTTGTGATATTTCTTATAAATGAATACATTTGCAAATACATAGATGTATCCAGTCCTCCTCCAACCTCTCTCTTTCTGTGGTTATGTGTCTGCAAAGTTCTGTTACACCCTTCAGCAAAAAATTTGGAATGAGGTGAGTCAAGGGGAAACATTATTTAGCTGCACCAGATGTTCTAATCTGGTCTATTCTAACTTTATGAAATGATTTGTAATCTATTGTTTTAACAAGATCATTTGTGTTGGGGCTATCACTTTTCTCATAATGTGTTTATTAAATTGATTAATTAATAGCACCTAATATTAACTAAATCTGTTAGGGTTTAAATGTTACAGAGCCCACTGAACCTTAAATATGCCATAGGCCAAAATATTTTTTTCATTATGTTTTCTCCTTGATACTGATCTGCTCAGCTTCATAATTTGAATATAGAGCTTGGAAAACAGCAAGATAAAATATACATGACATATTTAATTGTTTTCCGTGACTCTGACCAAGATGTATGCATGGATGGATGGATGGATGGATGGATGGATGGAAGGATTTTTTCACTGCTCAAATTTCAGGAAACACTGACTTGCGTTTAATAACAATGGCACTAGGGGGTGCTAACGGCTACTGAAAACCGATTTTTATGTACAACAGAAGACAGGGCTTGAATGACCAGAGTTTTCATGTATTTCCTTCTGGTACTCTGGCTGCCTTTCTTAGTCAAGGCATTGGGCCTAGTTGAACTGGCCACTCTGAATTGTCTGCAGGATAAATTTGTGTGCACACAAGTGTCCCATAATGCACTGGTGTTGGTCTCCATCTTATACTCCATGGGTCTTAGATAGATCCAGTGTAATGTAAACCCTGCATGGCATTTGGATGGGTGTTCAGAGGATGCCTCACTTATCTATGGGTGGGCAGATAATACCTCACTTATCTTTGGGAAAAGGGCTTTGCTTGTCTGCTACATTAGGAGATCCGGTCTGCTGAGGAGGATTCATTCTGGACTCTTCATGGCTGCCATGCAGTGGTAGTTTTAGCTTTGTGTGTGGTGTGTAAACATTCACCCTGTGTCTTTTCTGCCAGCACTTCACAGAGTCAAGGTAACCGCAGGTGATTGTGGGAAATCAGCAGACCCATGTATGGACCAGTGGGGCCAAGGCCAGGTCAGTAGAGAAATTCGGGACTTCAGGAAGGTCAGCTCCTGTTTTTTGTGATTCGCTGGCACATGGATCATCCGCCGCAGAATTCTGGCAAAATAAAATGAAAAATCGCAGTTGCTAAAGTTGTTGATTCTTTTGTAATGTGTGATTTGCCAGAAAATTGTATGTACAGCGCTCAGTTTTTTCTTACCACCTGAACACCAAGTACTTTTCTTTTTTTCTGATTGGAGAACACATTGATCTTTCCTGTTGAAGTATTCCTAACATGAATAATCACAATTTACATGCATCTGATTCACAGCTACCAACAGCCTTTTCATAAATGATTCATAATATGGTTATTGTATTGTTGTCATAGTGTTATGTAACAAAGGTTCATTACTGTTACAGAATTCTGTGTTTTTTTAATAACATTCTGTTCCCCAGGTCTCACCGGGCAGCCCATTAACTCCCCCAGGATCTACCAGTTTGTTCCTGTTTGAAAACCCCTCGCATTCCCCAAGCCCATCATCCCCAGAGTGTCAACCTACATCCGTAACACCCAAAAGTCCCAAACCAATCGAGGAGCAGCCGGATGAGCGGTTGCCATCTTCTGGGAAGAAGAAGCTGACAATTTCTCTGCTTGAGAGGGAGAAGCTTTTGGAATGGGACTTGGATAGCCCTGATGAACCAGAGACCCAGGACACGGCAGAATCGGCAAGGATTTTTAGCAGACCCAGCGACCAAAAGGCCAGCTGTGAGATCTCCATAGCTCCTCCTGTCAGCGTTCCCACATCTGCCCCAGCCCAGAGTCACCCTCCACAGTCACCATTCCAGCTGGTGGCTAATGCCCTCAGGAGATCTTTTGGACACGCCTCACCTTCATCCACCTCAAGTGCGACCAGAAGGAGCAGCTCCCAGAACAGCAGGCCTCCCACTGAAGGCTCTTTCAAACTTAGCTCGCTCTTGTGGGGGAAGACAGGTTGGGACCACAATTCCAATTCCAAGGGAGGGGGGCAGAATGTGCATGCAGGCCCATCACTGAACTCAACTGCGATAGCCAAAGTGTCCAGTGTTTTAGAGCTGCCCGATTTACTCGAGAACGTCTCTCTGGGAGAGGAGTCTGGGAGGATCTCCAAAGACGACATGGCCGTTGTGTCCCATAGGAGCATGAACTTCTTCTCCTCCCTGAGAGTCAAGAAAACTGACAGGATGACGAAGAGGGTGAGCGAAGGTCAGGAGAATGACATCTGGTCCATGGTCTTGAACCTCAGACAGAAAGGTAATAGTACAAATATTTGAGATGACAGAACGTTACATGCTAGCTTGAATAAGCATTTATCTGACAGATCAATGTAAAGCCTTTAAGGTCATTCTATACAATAATTTAAGTCTTGTCCCTTCTACAGTTTTCTGTGTTAAGCTGTCTTTTCCACATAAAAAACATTCTTTGGTGTGAGCATATGTAGCATGCAGACTCAACATCAAAGGCAAGCAGACAACATGGGCTTTGACTCACGCTTTAGGTATCAGTGTCTGTTTGTCATCTCCAACCTCCCTCCCCACGCCTTGGTCATCGAGAGGAGCCGAACTGGCTGACAAACAGCCCTGCCCTAACCATGTTATCTCCCATTACTTCCTCAGCATCAAACACTTAGGTTTCTTGAAGCCACATGCCTTTTAAGCTGAGTGATGGATGCTAACCAAGTTTCTCTATGGCAAGGCAATGTGAGATTTAAGTTCATTCTTCCCTAGTCGCCTCTTTTGTTTCCTTTTTACCTGTTTGTATTATTTTTCCCGCTATATTTATTTCAACCAGACTCCCTTTGGCCAGTTCCCTTACACTGACCAGATGCCTTGATGTAGATACGAGTGCCAGATGTTACAGATTAAACTACCTAGGGGTAATCTAACTAATAACTGGCTCACAATATTCAATCCAATTATGCAGAGAGTGAAGCTCACTGAGTGATTTAAGCCTGGTGCACTCTCACTGCTTATGCAATTGGAGTGAACAGATACCTAGTTTAAAATATTGAATTGGCAAGATTATCTGTTTGGGAATTAAATTATTTGTTCTGTGAGTGCAGTATGTCATGCTTGGGGACAGGGGGCATGAGAGTTCAGGATTTACTGTGACCAGCGATGCAGGATAAACCAGGCCACCTGTCGCTGCACGCGCTGTCTGGACAATATCTGCCCGTTGGTGGCGGGACATGGGAAAACCACATTAAATGAAATGTGATTCGTATCAAGGAATCTAGCGATAGTTCATGAAATTAAGGAATCTTTATGAAAAGCATGATATTGCCATGAAAGTTGAAAAAAATTAACACATAGAAAACGAAGACCACAAATCATGAAGTTAAATCGAATTCTCTTAGCTTTCATTCTCGATGTCAGGCCTCTCACTTCTGAAACCCGGTGGCTACTCGTCATTCAGTGAAGTAAGCAGCCCTCTAAAGGGGACCTGATAGACCAATGGAGGGTTATGTAAGCGATTGATGGTGTATCGTTAACGACTGAAACGGGACATAGTGAAATACGATCCAGCGTCTGTGATTGGAGGATGGCAGGGTGCAGCCTCCTCCTATGATGTCAGCCTCAGCTAAAGGTGTTTCGTTCTTTTTAATTATTCATTACTTGACTGAATGTCAGTGTGCATTTCAGCAGCAACTATGCACGTTAACCACACGAGCGTGAGATCCTGGACAAATGCTGCATTACTCCAACAGGTGGTGCTTGGGTTTATCTCTGTATGCAAAGAACTCCCATGCAGTACCTGACCAGCTGAGCACTGACCAAGACGGAAAACGCTATTTTTACAGCAGGAGACTTGGGCTGAAATTTAATCAATTTCTAGTAATTTCTTCGAGCACAGAGACACACACCCAATGTATTCAATAATACTGTAACTTGAATTGCAATAGTTTCATATTTTAAAATAATGTATTTTTAAAAATGAGCAACCATAAATCCTATTTCGGTAACCACACTCCGGCAGTGTACAGGGCCGCCAAGCCCAGGAAACATACTTTGTGTTGTGTTAAAACAAAACTAATTAACCACATAACCTTTGAAGGCTATAGGTTAACTGCATAACCCTTTTACATGTCTATAGCATTTCTGTCACTCTTTGTGCTGGAATTGTTTGGTCAGAGCATCACTGTTTGCCGTTAGTTGAATTTGGGACCCCTGGTGCTCCTGTTACATGTGACATATAAAGGGGCACTATAATTAATTTGTCCAATTACAGCCTTTCAGTACGAGTACAACTCTGCCACTTACACCTGTCTATTTAGTGTTGTATTATGTGTGGGAGAATGGCAACCGGTTTGTGTTAACACCTGTTTTTCAGTTATTTTTCTAGTTAAACAACAGTGTGCGAACCTCAGAAACTTAAACTTGATATGACCTTGGAGCTACATGATTGGCGTGGTCTTGTCGATTGCTTTTTAAATAAGTACAGGGTTTCTAATCATTTTTCTCAGCTTTATTTTAAGCATGATTCGCCGATGGAAGAAGTGTTCAACCTGCACCTTCATGCTCCCGTTTACCTTGTTCCCTCCTTGGTGCCGCAGTCTCCAGCCAGGAGCAGCAGGGGTCCAGTTCCTCCAGTGAAGACGAGAGCACCGTTAGCAGCCAGAAGGTGAAGCCTTTTGACCAATCAGATGTGGCCTGTACCAGCAAGAAGTCAACAAAAAGATTAATAATAGGGTCCATCTAATCCATAATGTATTAGAGAGGGATTATCATGATGCCCAGAGAAGCAAAGCATGGACCAGTCAGATAGGTTTACATAGGGATGGGAAAATCCCACCCTTACCACGCACACAGCCTTTTCTACTTACTTATTCCTTTTTGGGCCTTTTAAAATACTTATAAAAAACAACTTTAATGAAGTGTAGAACAGAAACCCAAGAGGTCTTTTTTATATCAAAATCAATATGAGGAGAGACATGCTTTTAAGCTGAAAAGGACATTAAGAGTGTGACTGTTGGAGTGTCAGGTGTAATTGCCTGGCCTTGAAGGACAGTTTGGTGATCGGGTTGCAGAAGCAAGCGTCAGTGCCCAGCCGCTGGAAGGACGTATTCTTTAGCGGCAAAGGTTGCTGTATTCATGGGGGGCAGCAGGTGGCGTAATAGTGAAGGGGTTGGCCTGGAGATCAAAAGCACCATAGGGTGTGTGGTGATTTCACCATTGAGCAAGGCCCTTAACCCCACAATTGCTCGTGGGATTGTTGACCCTGCTTCCTGAAATGCTTCGGATAAAAGCTCCTGCTAAATAAATACTTGTAGAATAAAATGCTTCACCAGTTTGGATTAAATGTATGTGTTTATCAGTATGTAAGTAGTTACATGTCATGTGGTGTCTCCAGCAGGACAGCCCCTCTCTGAAGCAGAAGAGGAGGCAGGAGAGGACCATGCTGCAGAAGGCGCGACAGGAGCAGCTGAAGCGGCTTCACAGAGCTCAGGTGCAAAACACACAACCCTCCGGCACGACTGTGACACGGAGCCATGATAATGACCTCGCCATTTGCAAAATTTACTTCCCACCGATTGAATTACAGAAAGCAAGTGTGTGGTATATGGCTGCATTTCTGTGACACACTGAGACAGCGTAGCATGCTGTGGGTGGGTTTCGTGCGCAGGTCATCCAGAGGCAGCTGGAGGAGGTGGAGGAGAAGCAGGGGGCTCTGGAGGAGAACGGGGTTATCTTGGAGAAAATGCTGAGGGGCGAGATGGGTGAGTCCTGCATAATTGGAGCTGGTGGGACATTTTGCAGGGTTTTAAGACACAGGAGGGGCTTGTGTGGACTGGGGTGGATTCACCGGGGAGAACCTCCATCCAAAGTGCTTCTTCACCATTCTTCACCTGCTGAGGGTGCTGCCCGATCTTTCCAGCCTTTTGAAGTCACATTGTCCCTTTACCCACTTGAATGACTTTATCGGAAGACACCTGGACAGGAACACGTTGGGAACAAGAAAGGATTTAACCTTTTGTTCTTGTTCCACTTCAAAGTACTCGTAGATCTGAAGGTTGATGGGAATCTAAATTGAAGGGAATTAAGTGCTCTTGGGTTGGGGAGCAGAGTCACTACTTAGGCCCTCGTGCCTCTGTCCCAATACGTGCAGAACTCTTCATGCACTCTTTTGAAGTGTACTTTCTTCCTGCCTTCCTAGTGTACACTCAAACCTCACTTCCCTTTCATTGCTTCATTGATTCACCTCATAGGCCAGACACGTTGATCCTTTACTTCTGGCTGAGGTCATAGCACTGTCATCAGCATGAGTGTGAAGCAGCTGCAGCAGGGGGTGCCGCAGTGCGGAGTCAGAGTGCCCTCTGTGGACACAACAGACAGGCCGTACGTCCTGTATACCTGCCATGCCAGGGGTGGGGTATGCACTGGGGCCAGGGTACAGTGAGGACAGAGCGGCCTATCGACTGATGGTGGGGGAGGGAGCTATTTTGGGCAAGTATCTGGGCCCGCGGTGTAACCCCTTGATGGGAGTTGGTGTGGAGAGGGGGGGAGGGTGATTGGAATAAGGGGAAAGGAAAGTATAAAGAAAAAACAAAAAAAAAATAAGGGTTTATAAAAATAATTGAATATGAGAATGTGAA